>VYZV01044449.1:119705-156976 GCA_013401275.1 Pandion haliaetus
GGGTCCGACATTTTGGCGTGTCCGACATTTTGGGGCGGCGAATTTTCCAGCAGCTTCTTAAAGGGGCCGCCTCTGCAGCCCCCCTCCCCTGCCACCAAGGAAAACCACGCCACACAAACCCATAACAGATACTTAAGATATATTTTTAATCATTTTTCTTTTTTTGAAGGAGAAACCTGTTGGCAACTTTCTGTAGTCATAGAAAGGGACCGGGGCATGTGTTGTCATTTTACACTAGTATTTACTAGCTGGGTGTGCTTAATGCATTGTGAAGAAGGAAGTTTAGAGGTGGATTTTTGGTGATTGATTCAGTGTTTGATCTTGAAATCAGGGTTGCCATTTGCCACCAAATTCAGTCATCTTTGCTGTGTTTGTCTGCTTGTAAATGTTAACTGCAGTGGGGTGTTGTGTATCAGGTGGGGTTTTTAAATGCCACTCTGATACACATAATTACCAGTAATGTGAATTGTTTAATTATTTGTAGTAGCTTACCGACTCCAAACCGCTGAGGAGAAAATGCACAGGAAACCAAGGTCAACCAAGATAATTAAGCCAAACTGTGGGTTTGAGTGGATTTACAGGGATTTCATTTTCCCTGGTGCAAGTCCAGCACCATAACCTAGGAAAATCTCTGGCTTCTCAGCTTTCGTGTTGGAGTCTGTAAGTCCCCAGCAACTGCAACAACCAGCTCATCTGCAGCGGAGCACTAGTATAAACAGGGCATTTCCCAGGCAGCCGCCCATCACCCCATCCCTGCTGATGAGAGCTCAGTTAGGTTTTGAGGCCTTTTGCCTCAGGAAGCTCTCCAGCACCCGACTGACCCAGAGCTGGGATTTAGTCACGAAATAAGCCTCTCCTAGGGAGAGGCATTCCGCAGCAGTGCAATAGTCCCTTCAGGGCACAGCAAAGCAGCAGGGCACCCATTTGCAGGGCTCGTGGTGTAAAATCTGAGGGCTCTGTGTTAAGGGGAAGGTTAGAGTCAGGCCACCGGGACAAAGGCACCTTATGCCAACACTGATGCAGGGGCGAGGGGTGGTAATGGGGGAGGAAATAACAGTTCTTGCCAAAACGCATCCAATCCATCACTGCAAGTGACATTTTTAGGTTTGCACAGTTAAAATTTGCCTTCCTGTGTATATGTGCGTGTCTCTCTTTTGGCGTCTGTCTGAGAGTTATTGAGTCTGACCTCAATTTTGGAATCCTCTGAATCTGGCCGTTGTGATGCCTTTGATTGATCTGTCTCGGTATCGCGCTGGTAATGGCTGCATTATGGAGACACATCAATGCCCTTCTTTCAAATGGACTGATGGGAACGTGGGAGAGTGCACAGCGCTGTGGGCAGGGCAGCCTCAGGGCCTGATCCAGCATCCACTGAAGTCAAAGGCAAATATGTGCGAGAGAATAGGCCAGGTTTTTTGGCGTAGCACATAGGAAGCTGTTACAGATGTGATAGAAGTAAGGGCAGTAAAGCAGTTACTGCTTTTTATATGTATTTGTATATATATATTTGTATATATACTTGGGCTGCCCCTGGCAGACCAGCTTAGCTCCGCTCCATCCTCAGCCCCGTGCCTTTGCCAGCCACAGGTCCCGTGCTGCTCCTGAGGAGCTCCTGAAGTCACCTTGCCCTTGGTGCAGTCTGCAGCATCCCACAGCCCGAGATCCACCGAGTTTCAGTGTGCTCTCCCTGATCTATGCCTGTCCATGTCCTTCCTCACCTGCACACACACACACAGCATCTTTGGTGAGGATTTTGGAAGTATTAAGAGTGGAGGATGACATCTGTAGCTCTTGTCAAGCCAAACATTTTCACATCACATGAGATGTGTGCTGCAAAGGAGGCACGATAGTGTAATCTTCAGAAACTCACTCTGAAGCAGGCTGATGTGGAAAGCTTTGGATTGGACGCCATGGTAGAGTACAGGATGCGTTTGTCTTGTCATGAAATACGAGAGTGGCCGCCTTTTCTTTGCTTAATGAAAAGTCGTGGTCAGCTAGCTAACTGGGAGGAAGTGCTCAGGAGCAGTACAGATGCACTGCAGCATTCTCTGGGAACCAGCAGTTCAACACAATCCATCATATTTGACTTGCAAGGAACACCAAGCTGCAAAGGTTTGGTTTTTTACACTTAAAATGCATTTATTTTTCTTTCCATGAGTAACCTGTCTTTTAATGAGTAACCTGTCAAATTTATATAATTAGGGGTAAAAGTGATTAGATGCATTGTGAAGCATCTTCTACAATATGTCTTTATGTACAGTGACTCAACTGATTGAGTGCTTTCTTCATTATATGCCAAATTCAGCTTTATAATCGGAGGGGGTTGGATTACCCACACAGTTATTTGATGAACTATTTTTTGACATATGAAGGGAAAGCATTTCCTGAAATCCTATTACCAGAGCCTCAGGACAGGGGCTCTCTCCTGGTGTCAGTCCATGTTAAGGACAGTAACAAGTCCTGCCAGAGTGACAGAGCCCTTCATTAATTGGCAGGGTAACCAAACCACGTGGGATGCAAAGAGACTGCTGGAAAATTGTGGCAGACTTCCTGACACAGCACAGTGGACTGGCCACAGGTTGAGCACTCCTGCCTTGTTTTTCAGAGGTCTTGAGTCATAGGAAAGGTGGTTGCGAGGGAGCCCATGACAGATACATGAGAGAGGCCAGGATCTTTGGTGGGGGGGGACACCCAGAGACTGGTATGTGTTAGTCTGTAAGTGAAACAGAAAGAGGGGGAGCCCTAGACCTGTGAAGAAGAATGAAGAAGTGGCAGTACTGAGCTGAGGGAGGGGTAGGGGCTGAGGAATGGTGGGGGAACAGACCCAGCAGCAGGAGAGCTAGGGGAGGCAAAGGGCAGAGAACTGGTGAGATGGAAGCTGTGAGGGAGCAAAGCAGGGGTGGGAAGAGGCGTGGAAAAAAGGAAAAACTGAAGACAAGGTAAGGACAATAAAAAGAGGTTCGGTTTCATCTGTTCATCCAGAGCCTACGCAGCTTTTGCATTATGGCAGATACCACCCCAGAGAGGAGGGGATTCAGACAGCAGGAATAGCACAGTCTGCAGGGAACAACTGAAGAGAAAAGTGGGGAGGGCAAATCACGTTACAGCCTTGAAGGTAACTTATCCTATTTCAGCCATTTGTTTTTGGCTTTGTTCAGTGGGTCTAAATGGACATCTCCACCAAACCTATTCCTGTGACCAAATACTCTTTAAATAAGCATATTTCAATAACCTGCAGGGAGCATCAGCCTGAAAGACTGCCCTGGTGCAGCCAGTCATGCTTGAGCAGAGGTGGGGAGTCCCTTTAGATTGGCTATGCAAAAAAACCATGTTGAAGACCGGGATTGCACTTGTTTCAGCCACCTGGCAGTGTGTCAAGGGAACAGTCTGTATCCCATCGTCTTCCATAGCCTTGCCTTGTAGTAACCAGTCTCCAGGATCTTGTTCATGGCCCTCACCACCACTGCACTGTTAGAAAATCACCATGATGATTAGTTCTGACAGCTCAGGGCCCTCAGCCCATGAGAGCTGCAATGGCAGGTTGTGTTGGGGCAGGATTGCAGCACTGTGTGTGGTGTCAGTAAACACAACAGCCTCTCCAGGCTGAAACTGCACCGAGTCATTGCCTGGTCCCATGGTGTGTTAATTTTTTTTCCCCCCTCTAGTGACATCTCATTTAATCTTCTTTTCCTTTTTCTCGTCTCTCTTGCCATACAAGTGATAATACTCAGATGGCACTTCCAGTAAACTTACAAACAGGCTGTCTTTGTACAGAGACCGTCTTAGTCTTTCTTTCCAACAGGACTGCTTTGTTAGAGCTTTCCTTTTCGTTTGGCTGTTTGTGCTGGCTGTCCTGCTGCTGCCCAAGCCCTCCTGGAGTTACCAGAGCCCCTCACAAACTCCCTCAATGCCTGTTCCCCAAAGAAGCCTCCCAGCCTTGTTGTCAGATGTGCATTTTCAGCAAGCCACACGTCTCAAGCAACACATACAAAATGCACAGAAGGATGCAAAATCAATGACATTCAAAGATGAATGTGATTGCTGTGTTTTTCCCATTTCACTTGTTTATTTTACAAAGCTGGAAGAATGCATCTTACCATGTCATTGATGGCTCCCATGGGAAAGAAGCTGTTAATTAGGCATTTTGATCTCCCTCCCTTTGCCTGGGAAATGTGACAGTAATTACTGTGCACCATCATCTTTGCCAATTTAGATACAGGCAAACATACCAGACTTCTGAAACTTTTCTTCTCTGTGTTAAGAGTAATACAAGTGTCATTTTCTGGGTCACATTATTGGAATATTTTAGACATGTTCAAATCAAGTTGCTGAAGACAGCGTAGGTGGAGGCAGCAGAGCCTCTTTGGGGCACTTGTAGAAAATGTTTTTTTTACCATTCTCTGTTAAGCTTGCTGTAGAGGTCCTTCTCAGTTGTTCTTCTGCAGAGGACTGGGAATGAAGTGACAAATATTCCATCTTTTCCGATGTGTCCCCTACCGCCAGCTATCTTCTTCTTGACTCTTAATATCCAGTAACTGCTGTAGAGACCAGTCTCTGCATGTTTTTCTGTGGCTGGCGCTATTGGCCATGAAACCCAGTAAGATACCCCATTTTGTCCAACCGTAACCTCTCTGAGGGGCTGGCTCTGCCCTCTCACCTCCTCTTGGGACTTCAGAAATCAGTCAGTGATTGAAATGTATTGGTAGGAGCTGGAGGATCTGGCACAGTTTTGGGCAGTGAAAGCATGCAAAAATTATTGCCTGAAAGGGAGTGGAGTGAGATAACCCAGTGCACAGGTGCCTTTGACTCCCATAGCTGCAAGTCAGACACCCAGAGAAGTTCAGCCATCAGTCTCTTTTATCCCTAAAGCTCCTCTGAAAATGTCAGTGTGTGGTTCAGATTGACTTTTGAAAACTGTATCTCAAACCGAGTGCAGTAACACCATTAGAGTCAAATGTTGCATTGTGCCACATCAGCATTGAATCTGGCCAAGAGAAGGCATCAACCAGCCATTTCCTTTGGGCTCTGTGTTGGTGTTTTGATTCACTTTGGTGTTTCCTTGTTAGGGTATGAGCATCGTAAGAGGGAATTGCATAAGCAGCTGTGCTTCCTTAAGGAGTATGAGCAAAATGCCTGTGAGTGTGTTGGCCTGGCAACTAGTGCTCACTTGCTGCCATCAATGTTCCCAGAAAACGTAATCGATAACAGTGTCGGGGATGCAACAAGGAGCAACGAGGCTGGGATACGGAGGAAATATCTTTCATAACACATTGTTCCAACCATACTGTTAATTCAGACTGTATGCCGTGAGCACTGTTTATCGAAGTTGCCTTTTGAAAACATCTGCAGCTGTTCTTGGAGGGCTGCTGTAGCCAGGATAGCTATTGCTGCTGAAAGATGAATATCCTGTCAAATACAGAACACATCCTGGGAGTTAAATTTTTGCCTTTGTCTCCCCTTTTCGTGGACAAAAATTTGCCCTTTGTTCAACTCTGCCCCTCCTTCCCACCATCCGTGTTTGGCTGCCTGCTGTGATGGGGGCTGTAAATGCAGACTTGGCTGTTTCTGGGGGCCAGATCTCGACCCTCCAGCAGCTGTGTGACTGCAGGGGCTGTTGTGTCCAGAGGCCATGTGCTAAATTGTGGCCTGTTGTGCTGGAGTCCTTTTCAGTGTATGGTAGGAGAGAGCTTGTGCATTTATGAATTACATAAAGTAGACAAGGCTTGTAAAAGCCAGGAGAAAAGGCAGAGAGGTGTGAAGAGAGCTAGCCCAGGTCACCCAGGAGGGCTGTGGCAGAGCCATGGGCAGGCAGCATGGCCCTGTGCAGGACTGCGTGCTGCCTTTCTGCGGGCTCCTGCCCTCTGGGCTTGGCTCAGCTCTGCCCCTTGCAGAAAGGTGGAAATGGAGCACGTCAGCGGCTCTTCCCTGACATGTCTGAAGGGAAGCCGTCACGGTCTCCATCCCCAGGATGGCGGCATGAAGGACACGCAGGAGCACTGGGCAACATTTGGCAGTGGGCAGAGGTCTTTGCAATTGCAGCTGGAAGGTGGTATCACTGGGGACTGTGCCAGCATGTAATCTTCCATTCCAGTTTTGATCTGAGGGCAGGAAGATTTGGAGGAAGGCTCATCACCAAACAACAGAGCCTTGTTTTGCAGACACACAGCTGCTCCTGTTCCAGGCAGAGCTGAAATGGCAACTTTTTCTCCAAAGTCACCTTGAAAGGGAAGCAGCAGGTTCTTAGGTGACAGCCCAGGACATGCTGGTGGGCATTGCCTGCCTCATTTCCTGGCCCCTCGTCCCATGCACAGGCAATTACCAGCTCTCAGGGTCTCACATGCTGTAGAGCAGAAGAGCCTGAAGGTATGGTCATTAACCCACTCACCCCCACGCTTCACAAATCCCTTCCTCCCCTTTTCCCATTGCGGAAGCTCATGCGTGTGGCTTGGTGCACTTCCCAGCCCCGGCTAACCAGAGGTTAGCCCAGCACAAGGCAGAGCTCCCCGCCATCCCCAGGTGCGTCTGTTGGAGGCAGGTCCTCCCGGTGCAGGCTGGGCATCTGCCCTTCCAAGCGCAGCTGGGCATGGGTTTAACCTTTGGCGGAGAGGAGGTAGGTACCCATCAGATCACTTACAAAAATGAGTCGCACAAACAGTCTGCTGCTCCTGCGAGGAGTGCCAGGCATTGCTGATTTCTTTTTTCCCTGTTGCCATGCCAACACGTCCCTGCACAGAGTGAGATCTCTTTTTAAGCTCCGCTGAGAGAAAGTATGTAGCCTGGGAGCTTATTTAGCATTCAGGAGTGCACAGCCTCTCTGTAACGGCTCTGAGCCAGAGCCAGGCTGTCTGACAAAGGAAAGGATTTCATTTTTTTTCCTCCTTTCCTCTAGCATTTGCTTCTCAAGGTTAAGGGAGACAGGGTAGGTGTGGAAAGAGACTGGGAGCGCTTTGCAATGGGGACCTCACTCTGCTGTCCTCACTGAGGCATGACTTTCATGGAAATGAAAAGGAAATATTACTTTGGGGCATATTTAAGGTGCAAAATACATGTGTGAGATAGGTATATAGAGAGAGACAGATATGTGCAAATTTCTTGGTTTAACTAACCCTGATGAGCTACTCTGTATTAAAATTGGAAGGCAAAGGCAATCTGGGTTTTAATTTGAGCAAGGAACTCAAAGGAAAGATCAGAAGGAAGCTGGGGACAAACCCCCTGTCTTTGTCTTCCCTGCTGTTCTAGTCTGTGAGGTTACAATATTGAGCAAGAAATCATCTCTTCTTGTGCTATATTCATATCCTGAGTACGGACAGCAAAACCAAGCATGTACTGCTGTTTCGGTTTGGGTTTTTCCATTTTGTGGAGTCGCTACTGATAGATTAACTGTGCACTTTAAATTAAATCCTTGTAACGATCGTTAATACAGGTTTGCTTGCCTTTGCCAGCTGAAGGGATGGACATCAGCATAAAGCGGCAGACATTAGCTGGCAGATGAGCACTGATGATCCAGTGCCTGTCCATACCAGTGAAAAAGTTGATGTGGAAATTCAAAGGCATGACTCAAAGTGAGAGGGCTACATGCTGGTTTTGACTCTGTCATTGGTTCCTTGGGAGAAGCTAAGCAAAATATTTACCTTTTTCTGTGCTGTTTCACAGACCGACTGCAGAGTGGAGTCAGTGGCACTTGGAAAATCCATTCTGAGGTGACGGTTTAGAAATGCGGTCTTGGTTGTTTTTTGGAGTTTTGTTATTACTGAGGCATTCCTCATGACATGCAAAAAGTGCAGGGAACTCAAGGTGCCCCAGCTGTGTACATTAGATCATGTGAGTGAGCCCTTCTCTTGCATGTGGAAAATACCTGGTCAAACTTCAATACTTTAATTTTAGTTGCATGCAGTATATGGAAAATAACTGTGAGATATCATTATCTCCAAGGCAAGAAAACCTGTTAGCTGCTTCTCAGAGAGTCATTTTCACTCAAGACTGAGTAGATTGAATACTTCATGGAAATCAGTTTTGCTTGGAGGCACTATATACTTTGGGAGGGGAGAATAAACCCCAGGTATTTCACTTTTTTGTTCCTATTTCTTTCCTTGAGACTAATTCATAGTGATGTATGATCAGTTTGGTACAGCTCCCAGCAACCGATATAGCCTGTGGCAGTTATGATAAAACTAATTTACAGTCTGGTCCTCCGTCCATGCAGCCCGTGCATCTGGCGAGACAGATATGTTTATAAAGAAGAGCAGGAGCATCAGCGCCAGTGCTGCGTAGATGTGGCAGTCTTGCTGATGTACCAAAAATGTTTTCATCCCTAGCCTTGCACCACATATGGCAGAAGGAAAAGGCTTCTGCTGTGACTATTGCTTTTTACCCCAAAGCCAGGGTATGTGCCAAATCCAGAGTAAGGCAGCCTACGCAGGTTCTTGGTGAGCTGTAAAGGGAACTAAGCCTTAGCTGTTCCTGTCCATGAGTTGTTTTCTCTTTCCTTTCACTGCCATCCTTTCTCTCTATTTAAAAATACATTGTCCCTTCTAAACAATTGTTCTGTCAGCTCTTCCTTCTTCTCCTCTCTTTTCTTACTTACGTTGCCTCTGGCTTTTCTTTTCTTGTCCTCTCTATGTACTTTTATCCCAGCCCCACCCAGTGTAGCTCCTCTGTGACACTGAATTTCCACAGCTGCTCCTCAGTTTCAGTACACTTGAGAGCTCTGCCTCTGGATGCAGTTCTCTCCTGGTGGCTGCAGTGACCCAAACCCTGGTTTCAGCTCTCCCCACAGCACCCAGACTTCCCCAGCACCATGGCTGCAGAAGCTTGCAAGTGTTTTAAGTGCCCAGAGAAGACAGCTCTCTTCGGAAAATTGGAAGAGTTAGTTCAGAAGATGCACTGAGGGCTTTTATGTGCATGTCTTGCATCTCCCTTCTGCAAGAGTAGGTGCACATTTCTCTTTCCTGATCACTTCACACGCTTAGAGGTGTGAGCCAGTAGTCTCCAAGGGTGAGCAGGCAGTGGACGGGAGCAGGCCATGCGAGCGGTCAGGGATGAGTCCTGGTCAGAGACGGCGACCCAGCAGAGACAAGGCTCCCTTCGATGGGGTAGTGCCAGAAGAGAGGGGGAGAGATGGCAGAACTGCTGAGAGGGGCTGAGAACTGCTCTGAAAATCCATCCACATCATGACCTCTGCAGGACTTGGTTAATTTGTATGGGACGCAGGACGTGTTCTGCTTTGCCTGTCTGTGGGAACACTTGCACACGCTCGTTTGTAAGTACGCAACACCGTTCCTCACAGTCGGCAGGAGAAAGACATCTGTCTTGGTACAGGCGCGGGGCTAGGCTGGGAAGCAGAGCTGGGAAGAGATGATGTGCAGCTCTTGCTGCATTGCAGAGCTAGCTGGTTAGAGAAGGGTTGGACCAGCAGCGTGAGCCCTAAGGTGAACAGGGCATGGTATTGTGTTACCATATCCCCTGATGGGATGAACCAAAATTCTGTTGCGTTAACAGAATGATCTTCAGTCCTTCTGACCAGGCACAACTAGAAATGCCACACAATGCATGCACAGGTTAATGTTAATTTTAAACCTAAGTTCAGCAGAGTTTGTATAGCATACTTTGAATTCTTTTTTAAAAAGATCACAGGAAACACTGTATAGAGTGTTTAAAATAGGCTGAAAAGGAGCTAAAAATGAACTTTAAGGGACATGTCACCTCCTGCTGTAGGTGGCTGAAGCTCCATTGACTTCTATGGGGGTTCTTAAAAGTCTGTTTGTTTAAAATCTTAACTTGTACTGAAGTTCAGAACAAATATTGTTTTAAATGTGAGTTACCTGTTACGTGTATTTACTCACAGTCAAAGGATTAAATATCCCGTTCTTTGTTTTGAAGCCAAAGTGGTTTCTTCTGCATGAGTCCCAAGGAGTTTACATTTTAATGAAAGATAGATATAGCTGCTTCATATATGCGAGTGATGTTTTCAGCTGATACCAAGTCCTGGGAAAGGCAGTGGGACCTCACTGTATTGCCCTGGCTGAGGGCCTGGTGTTGTCTGCTTCAGTATTGCATGTTAGATGTAAATTGTGCTGCCGATGCATCAGACAAAACAGAACCGATTAGCTTTTCCCACCTCTGACTGGGCTGGGAAATGCTGACAGTAGTAAATATTTTGTTCCAGGCAGTAGACTTAAGAAGATGCGAGTCAGGGGATGCACAGGGAGCAAGTATTTGCAGTAATGAGGGCTCATTTTAAAAGCATTGCTTTATTGTACTGACATTTGTATGACTCCTTTTTAACAGATTTTCATATTTCAAGGGAGGGAGGATGTGGGGACTGATCCCTTGGTGTTTTGTTTTACAGCTGCTAGACTATGGCAGAGGCCTCTGCCTAATGAACATGCACTGGGGTGTTGGGGAGCTGGAGGAGGGGGCTCACTGGAACTGTCAGAATTGCTCCTGGCTCCTAGGATGAGTCACTTTGGATTTTGCCACTTGAGTGCCTTGGAGATTTGGACTATCTGTCCAGCTCTCTGGCTGAAAAAAGTGATCAGGAAAAAGCAGTCAGGATGGTGGAGCTGAAGTACACGTAGAAGGTGTGGAAGTGGTCTGAGGACAGGCAGCCCGAGCCCTGGGCTGTTGCTTCCCCGAATGCTGCGGAGCAGCCAGGGCTGGGTGGACAAGCCGCCCTCCAGCTTCCTTCTTTGCCTGTGCCAGAGCACGACTGGTCCGACACAGCTCAGCTGCAGCCAGCACACCAGTATTGCCCCAGATTTACTCTGTTATGAAGCAGATATGTTGAGGGGCTGGATAATGGCAATTCGGATTTACAATCTTGAGTTGAAGGAGAAGGTAAGGGGGTCTGTTGAATACCTGAAGTACCCCAAAACACAGAGGCATAAGCTGTTTGCTGTGGGGCACATCAGGGCATGAAGCTGCTCTGTGGGGTATCCAGCTGTAGCTCCCCTGTGCGTGCTCTTTACACATAGTCACTGCCATGCATCTTTCCCCAAAGGTAGTCTGAATGTTCATACCTTTGTGTTTCAATGCATTAAACAATCAAAGCTCGCTCTTTCCCAAAACACAAGCCTTTTCTGACCTGTTCAGTTGGTTAGCTGGCAAATCCTGGCGATTAAATTAATCCATCTCTATCCTCATTGATGCTGCAGTAGTTTAAAGTCGACGAGTTTATTAGGGAAATGATACTTGTCAGTTGTGTTGTGGTTTCATTTAATTTAAAAGCTGATGTTCCCATTACTTGCCTTCATACCTCCTGCCAATTACTGTTGACATTGCCAACATCCAGATCAAGGACCTACTTACAGCAAAATATTTACGCAAAGCCATTTGAGAGCAAATATTTGAATTCTGTAAAGCTATGTTACTGCTTTTTTCTTCAATCGCAAGCACTAATCTGTTGGCATTATTTGGGTTTTATATAACTTATTCATACTGCTTTGATTGCTGCTGTGCATTTCTCTTTTAACCTGAGTGCAAAAGGCAGTACTTAGAGTTGTCATGATCCCAGCGTCTTTGGTTTTTCTATCAGAAGTGTCACTGGGTGAAGCCCAGGTCATTTTTCCCCAGCGTTTCAGCAGTCTTGACAGAAACAAGAGACATCCACCAGCTTCCAGGAGAGCCGAGTGTGAATTCAGGACCTGTCCTTAGGGGACTGGCTAATGCCTCTAAACAAATCGAATAGCTATTTGGTTTGTAGTCCTGCTGCACTTCGAGTTGCAGTACCCGGGGGGGGCAGGGGGGAAATCCATAGGTCCTGTTTGCTTTTCCAATTGCCAAAGATAGCAAATAGCCACTTTGTATCTTTCCTTTCTGCAGGAATATATTTGGGGTATTTTGCATCACTAAGCAAGCGCAGGTTGCTCTGTGCTTTTGCTGTTGACTCAATTCCACTGTGCCAACAATTAGTGCTGGTTACCTTGGAAACTGCTCTGCACCCTACTGGGGATTTTGACAGGCACATTTTGACTGACATTGCTTTGTTTTCCCAATTCTGCAAGCACACATGTAGCTAACTAATCCTTTTGCTGTGCTCTGCCTGTGTTCCTTCCCTAAAATGTAGCAAAATTAATGAAACGTATTATTTTATCCTTTCCATCTGTTTGCATCTTTCTTTATCCCTGTTTTAGCCTCAGTGCTCCAGGAGTGTTAATTAGCCTTTGCTTTAACAGAACTCACTGTTAATTTTCCTGGTAGGTGTCTGAGGGATGACATTATGAATGCACGTGAAGTTTTGATGCAAATTTCAGCCTCCTCTTCTCTGTCCCTCCTTCCTATCATCCCTTTTCTTAGGTTTTCTCCTGGAGCATTTGTTGTGCCGTGTGGTTCCAGCACGTTAAACTTTGTTTATGCCTTAAACAAGTTCTGCTTTACAGAGAGCAGATGGTATCTTCCGTGGCTACAGCAAATGCAAGATCCGCTGCCACCCTAGTGGCATCGGATAGAGCTGTTGCTAGAAAAAGCAGGGTGTGATGCTGCTGCAGTCTGGGGAGAGTGTCCCAGTGAAATTGTGGGGACGTGAAATGCTTTTTCTTTTAGGGTGGAGCTGTCCCTGTTGCTGCGAAATGGGTGCTCAGGTGGCAAGGAGCGATAGATAGGTGGGCTGAGTGAACTGGCTGAATGGCATTAATGAAACACAGGCAACTACAGTGGGGGAAGGAGAGTAAGAGCTGGGGATGCAAACTCTGGTCTGACTGGGGCAACTCTGGCCTGAGAAATCACTGACACTGGTATGTGAGGTGACAGGCTGGCTGTTCCCCAGGGTGAGATGTACCAGCCCCGGTTCCTCTGCCGGCAGGATCGATGCCGCAGTGCTGGCACACATACCTGCGAGGCAGGAAGATGCCGTGAGCCCTGCCTATAGGAAGTTTCTCATGTCAAAAACAATTCTCAGAATAATAATACAGCATTGCATAGAGGGATAGGAGGGAGAGAGAAGCTGAATGAGGGCTATCAGAGGCAAATGTCTGAGCCTGAGCAGTTTCACCTAGGAAATGGTGTTCATAGCAAACTCAGCTCCTCAACGGATTGAGCCTGAGGTTATGGTAGGTTGGAAGAGAAAGAGAAAAAGTGCCTGAGGCTGAAGGAAAAACCATTAAAAAGGGTACAAAGAGAACAGACACCACACATCACTGCGGAGATGTGTCACAGAGCTAATTTTTGCTCTTGCCTTTATAGTTGCCAATTATTTCTAACAGTTTTCTGGAAATATTTGGTGAAAGCTCAGACACCTTTTTTAAAGACTTTTGCCACTACCCGTACATCTGTCTCTAGGGCTGGTAAACCTGTCTGTTAAAAAACTTAATGGACTGGAAAGGTTTCCTGGGAAATGAAAGTACTGTGGGTAATGGATTCAGGTGCCAGTGGAGACATCTGCAGTCCATTGACAACAGCAGCAGCATCAATAAGAAATGAAGGAAGGCTTTGACATAACATCTACAGGGCCTTCTGCAGGGTCCGATCCCAAATCTTTGGCTCTGCTGTAGCCATGCTTGGCAGGTAACCTTGCTTTAACAGCCCCTGGTTGGGTCTCTGTCAGTGAAGGGGGGCTCTCTCAGGTGTCTGGAGGCAGTGTCTGGATGACACCTACTGCAGTTTAAAAATCGGTGCCTGAGCAAGCTGGGGTGGGGATGGGGCAGATGTTGTGCCCTTGGGCGTGCTTATGAGAGGGGCTGCAGCTTTTGGAGGCACCAGGCCTTCTAAACCCAGCAAAGAGGAAAGGCTGCGGCTCCCCATACCACCAGCAGCTGGTTCAGCATCTCCTGTGCATCCCAGTGCTCTGAAACGGTTTGTGGCCCTGAGTTATCTGTGGGTCAAAGAGACTCCAGATGTCTCAATTTGGCATTCTGGGGTTTGTCACACCTTGTAGAAGAACTGGGCTGGCTTCCAAGACCAGGAACAGAGAGTGCTTACTGGTTTGAATTTTAACTTTGGTTTAAATTAGTATAGTGCCCAAGACAAACGCCTGCCCTCTCAGCAGAGCAGAGTCCTCTGTTCCTGCCAGAGGACAGCCATGGCACTAGTAGCAACTGGGCAGGCTTGACCTGACAGCCCTGTTGGAGCTTGGTCTGAAGTGACAACCTTTAAGGGAGTGGCAGAATCGCCATCCCTGTGTTAGCTCCTGGCTTCTTGGCTCAGCCTGCTCATTGCTGGGGCTTTTGAAGGGATCTGAGGATCTTTCACGATGTCTCCTCTCTGTTATGGACATCACATTTGAGGACCACTTGTACTTTTGGGTACCACATTTCCTGAAATCGAACTGGGAGACTCAGTCTGTGTTCTGTATCATGAGCAGATGACATCTTGGTAAAAAGGAGCAGCATTTTACTGTCTGCAAAATGCAAAGGAAAGCCATGTTGCCGTTCTTCATTGTGCTGGAGTCTCATGTGAAGCCAAGGTTCTTGTTGCCTTTAAGAAATACATATTTGGTGTTACTTGTTGTTAGTGCCATTTTTGTGGCACAAAGTAGAGTCAGAGAATGTCTACCTGCTTAAAGAAAGGGAAAAGAAATCTCTACAAGCAAAACTCTCTCTAATGAATCCAGAGCTCTTAGGCTGTGAAGAATTTGCCTGGCATCCAGGCTGGCTAACTCTTTTTTTTCTTTTCTTGTTCTTTATCATTAGCCTTCCTTGAACTTTAACTGAACCATAAGGAAACTATGAAAAGTCTCAATAGCTGCCCTGTGAGGATTTGACTTACCCATTGGATCTGCTATTTATAGTGTCCATTAGTACAAAAATGTCTGTCCTTTTGCAGCAGTCATGTATAGCAAAAGCACTGCTCTTCTGGCAAACTGCCTGTGCCTCCTGTGTCACCCAAAATATCCATCAACAGTGTTCAGAAGTGAGCCTTTCTTGATTAAAAAAACCCAGCCAAACAACAAAAAAAACCCCAAACCACCACACAAAGCCCAGAGGCCATTTGTATTTTTCTTTACTTATTTTGCATAGCCTGAAATTGAATTTTCCATTTTTTCAGGAGGCAACCCTTCACCCCCAGCCATATGTCCCTGTGGAACATAATATTTGCCCCGAGCAAATTAAATCAGGAAGAGAGCTGAGAGGATGGGAACTGTCTTCCAGCCTTGGAGAACCCATTTGCACCCCAGAACCAGGCTGTATAAGCAAGTATAAAATCTGTAACAAAGGAGACCTTTTTTAATAGGGATTTGTCTCACCTTGCTGGGAGGAGGCTTGCAGTAGCTTGGGTGATGGAGAGCAGGTGACCGAGTGGGTTTCCTTTGGATATGCTCCAGGGTACGAAACCTGGTATAAATTTGCATATTCTATATCTGAAAAATTAATTGGTGCGAGCCTTTTCTTAAATTTTTCCTGTGAAAATAAGCTTAAAAAATTGATTCTCCTAACAGTCTTCCTAATTGAGTCTTGATTTGTTCATCTGAGCTAACAGTACAGACTTGATGACGTTACTTTTGTCAGTAGTGTTGTGATTAGTAGACGCATGGAAATCTTGACAGAAGGGTTACGTGTCACATCCTCCAGGTGTAAACTCGTGGTGGCAATCGGCACGGCGTCTTCTGGAGCCATGGTACTCTGCGAAACTCTGTGCCCTTCTCCGTGCTCACCAAAGCTGTTGGAGTGATACTTGATTTTCCTGTTCTGAAAGAGCAGAATCTGAACAGGCGTATACCAAGTATCAAAGGACACTTTATGGAGGAGCGGTTTGTTTCCTACCCGCGTGTCCCACCCATGCATGGTGCTGCAGCACGCCGGCTGCATGGCGTGGCGTGGGAGAGGGTACCATGTGTCTGCAGGAAGAGGATGGGCCAAGCCGCAGGTTCCTTCTCCCAGTTTTCCCCTGTCTCGCTTGTGCTTTGCAGTCTGCCTGTGCCTCACAACACAGGGAATTGTCAGGACCTGCAGTGGTTCCGAGGGACCATTTGTGTCCAGTGCACTGCTCTGCAGCAGCAGCGCCACGTGACAGTCTGGGAGGGTCTGTGAGGTATCTGTTGCATGTTTCTCACAAGAAGAAGGACCCAAGAGGTGCCAAGAAGCACCCCCAGCATCCAGCAGGCGTGGAAGCAGGAGAAATTTGAAAAGCCCCCAAATGAGGTGCAGGCCCATGAAAGGCAGCTGGGAAGGTTGATGGGCTTTAAATCAGTATCCCTGTTCTTTGGTCCATAGGACTAGCCACATGCATGGCTCAATTTATGGGGTTATGGTGCTCGATTAGATCTAATTAACAACAAAGTGGAGTTTCATCTCATACTCGAGGCACGTTGTTGAATAGAGGGACAAAGGACTAGAACTGCCACTTGCAGTCTGCTGCTAATACAGGCATCTATATCATATGTAGTTCCTTTCGTAAATGTATTGAGCTCCATTTCAAAACCAGTTGAGTTGTTTCCTGCTGTGTGGAAGACTGCCAGAACTTCACACCCCTGACAGTAGGAAAGCAGTGTCTTCAGATTTCTAGTCTGAATTTATCCCTGGCACGTTTATATTCATGTATTCTTGGGCTAACAGTCTTTTAGATCAGCTTATTTTTTTCATTGCTTGGTGGTTGTTCTGACGTATTCATCCGTCTACTCTTGCTAGTGGCTGCAGCCAATAAAACTATTGCAGTCACTGCCCTCCTGGTGACCAGTCAGGAGGGAAGTGAATTGTAAGATACCAACAATTTTGAATGTTCTTTGCCAGTGGGTGGATTTTTTTAATATCTCATTACTTAGCGTGTGCAGAAGAGATTAACGTAGCACTTTGGTTTTAGACAAACATGCCTGTGAAAGTCAAGTAATTCACATCTATGATTTTGGGGAGAAAAAAATCAGCTTTTCTAACGGACAAATGAAGAGGAGTAAGTTTACATTAAAAGTACAAAGCAATTCTGTAAGAGTACTAACTGTGAGAAGAAGTCATCATTATTAAACTAATGGACAGTTTCCCTTGTTAGGGTGGTTGCTGTAAAGTTACGTGTGGGGCACTGATTTAAATATACTTCCCCTTCCCAGCTGGTCCTTGCCTGAAGAATCCAGTAATGGGTGAGCAGAGAGCTTTTATTTCTGCCCTCGGGATGGTGATTAATGGGGGTTCTGCGAGTGTCTCCTGGCAGGAGCAGGGTGTATTGCCATCTGCCATTAGAAACCTCTGTCTCCATGTGAGGGATGGAGCAGCACTGAAATTCTTGCTCTGTTTTCAGGTGTGTGCCCAGCCGTGAAGCTGGTGGGCCCAGAGCCGTCCAGCTTGTTGCCTTCCCTAGGGCTCAGCTCCGTGTCGGGTCCTGGCACCCTGCATTTGAAACAACTCAGAAATAGCTGGAGAGTGAAGGGGTGTATTTCCACTGAGTTTGGCTATGAGAGGGAGGAATATGTTGATTAATGAGTGAGGGAAAATGGGCTAATACACAGATAAAAAACCAAAATGCCTTCTCTCTGAATTCTTTTGTAGATGGTTCTGCTGGACCAACCCTTAAGTCCTTGATTTGCCAGATCGAAGGTACCTGAACTGCCCTTAGGGCAGGAAACCTCTCTGGTTACTTCCACGTGCAGTTGTGTGCCCAATGACATTTCACTGCACCTTTGAGTGGGCCTAGAGCTGAGCTGAGATACAGTTTCTCAGTTTGGAAGTATTTAATCCCTCAGCGGTCCCACCGCCATCCTCCGCTCACCAGAGCACCTGGTTCCTCAGCCCCTCTTGGGCATGCCACACGTTTAGGGTGGTGGGGAAGAGCAAAGCACGGGTCCTGTGGCACCCGGGTCTGTCAAGCGCGCGATGCCTCAGCAGGCTCCACGCGAGTCCCCCTTCCCTGCACCGAGCACAGTGAGAGCGAGTGGCTGGGAGCCAAGCCTGTGTCCAAGACCAGGCCTGAGAGCCCATCCCACCAAACAAATGTTATCCTCTGCAATCCCTCTGCATGGTATTTCAGACCCACTGTTTAAATAAAGCTTTGTGTTGCACTCATAAAAGGGGTGAGGAGGACAAAGTATACATTTTAATCATACAGAAAAGTTACTTGGCCCTTCTTTTTCAAGTCCCTCATCACCATAGATGTCTGTCTGGGAAGTACATTTAATGCATACTAACTGCGTGCTGATAAGGAGGAAATACCATCCAAAGTGCATGTAAGAATGCAGCTAACTCCATATATTAAATGTCAAGAAATGCCATTACTCACCTGGCCGTTCCAGCCCTGTTTGCAAAACAGTACCTGCAAAAAAAATTTCTAGACATTTAATAAATGATCATCTTAAAATTTTGCAGTTGCTGCACATTGTCCCTAACAGAAAGAGCATTTAATAATAATGCTTTGTGCGTCTTACTATAAGGGCTGGGGTCCTGGTTTTTATAGCACTCAGCATTTTCCAGTGACATCTTTGGATCATCTAGTCGATTTTATTTTCAATTATTTGCTTGTATTTCAGGGAAAAAGATTACCTTTCAAAATTGTCAGCCTCCATTTTTTATTGTTTAAGCTAATCTTTGTAATTTTAAAACATAGTTTCATTAGCATACTTTTCTTTGTTTTTTCTAACTTTGCTGCTGCCACAGAAGAAGTGTCTGCGAGGATAGTACAAGTAGTAACAGCTGAAGCTGTAGCAGTCCTGAAAGGCGAACAGGAAAAAGAAGCCCAGCACAAAGATCAGCCTGGATCACTACCTTTAGGTAAAACAAGAAAAAGAATGTTCAAAGTATCTTCGTGTCTGCTAATGTTATGTGTATGTATATTATAAAAAACAGTTACAGCTGTGTATTCACATAGGTTATGGTCATGGGGAAACTGCAGCACCACTGGATAAATGCTGGAACCACGTAATAATAGCAGTATCCCTGTTGCCTCAGTTCTTCACGGCCCGGTGACTGTCTCTTTCACTGTTTGCTCTAACAGCAGTTCTCCACCTGGTTTCTGACTCCTGAGTGGCGCAGCTGTGAATGTAATTGGCGGTAGTGGTTCTGTCACCGTGTTTGGTGGGATCCAGCAGCGCTCGGAGCCCGTTTGTGTTCAGCCATGTACAACGTGAGAGAGAAAGATTAATGTCTGAAGAGGCAAAGATTAGATGAGAGACATATAAAAGAAAGCGAGGCTTTGCTGTTTGGATGGTAGCTACTCAAAAAGATGGAGGAGGAGCATCTCAACAGGAAGCCGAGAGGAATGGGGCACACCGGGTGAGGGTGGGAGAGGGGTTAGCAGCTGGGCAGGGTGAGGGGAGATTGTGGGAGAGGGAGTTACACATGGTAGAAGCAAATGCCAGTGGTCCAGACTGGGAATGGCACCACTGCCACTGGTCCATGCGCTGCCCCATCCTCCTGCTGGCTCCCTTGCAAAATGTCTCTCTGAAATACAAGTATGTGTTTGTGTGTATGTATATATAAGTAAGTATACAGCCGTTCGTAGCTGCAGTGCTTCCTCCCTGCCAGAAAACTTCCACAGTAGCTCAAAACACATACACCGAAGGCCACACTCTGTCCTGAGGGAGGGTAAGTCTTGCAAGCCTGCCCTAGGATAAGTTCTGCTGAGTGCACATACATTGTGATCAAATCAAAATAATGCCTTGTGGTATTTTCCCCACAAGCACTGTGCTTTGTTTGGTACAGTGGCTGGACCCTGCTTAGGAATGAATTAAAGTCAATGAGTAATTTAGAATATTTGTTAGAAATTTGGTTCCCAAGGTCTTTTGCTTCATTGAACTAATTTTGAACTGCAGCAGGGAGATGTGTTGCTTAGTAATTCCCTTCTTTACAGAGACTCAATTTTACACAGAAGCCCCCAATTCTGCAAAGCACTTCATACATAGTTAAGCACAGATTGCTTCACTGGAGCCTGGGTGAGGCAAAATAGATACTCAGTTCCATGTAGTTAGAGAAGACGTCTTAAAATTATTGTGAGAAATACGTCTTCAGTCAGCAACTGTTGGTGTTACAGTTCCTGTGGCCAGTGACTGTTAAATAAGTGCGGGTAAAATTGCATTGTGATAAAGATACAAACACTCTGTGCCTGGACAGCACATCTTAAGGACAAGTCGCGTAAGGGTCTCTTCCAAACCACACTGAAATCCATAGAAGGAGGCCTGGCAAATTCTGTTGGGGCTTTGAAACTGGCCTTTCTGTGCTTGGGAAGAAGCTCTGACTGTTGAGAAGCGCTCTTTATAAGACAGATCTGTTAAAACAGATTGTTACTTTGTTTTTTTTAAACAATCACATTGGTTAAGCCCCAGTAGTGGATCTGTTTTTAAAGGAAAAAAATTCTCAAAGTGATTGGTATGAAGTTAGATGCAGAGGTTATGCTGAGTTCATTTAAGAAGCAGTTTGTTTAGGATTTCATTGTCCTTGAATTAAATAATTGAAAAAACATGATCTAGTCTCGTGACTGGGAATGAATCTAAAACCTTGTCTAAGTGCATCTAAGATTTCACTGCACCTTGCTCAGCTGAATCACTGTTATGTCACGGCTGACATAAGTTCCCTATGCTGATGTCTTTTGTATTTAGACAAGCAGTATTTGCATGTATTCTGGGATTAACCTTGAACTCAGCAGAAGAAAAAAGAAAAAAGCATGCAGAATGGTTTTTGTTCATGTATTCAAAGTAAATTCAAGAGATTGGATGCCAGTTTCTGATAGTGTGAATTTATAAAATCTCTCACGCTCAGATGCTTTCTTGTTATTGCCTTGGGTGACTGAAGGTTTTCTAAGTGGCTATACTGATTTAAAAGGTAATTTTGTACTTGACTTTTGTATTGTGCTCTATGACCAGAATTTTGAAAATAATTCTTATCATCTGAAAAAAAAATCCTTTTATTATAACTTTAAAAATCCATGTATTCTGAAAGGGTCTGTCTGAAAATCCACAAGGCCCACGTGCCTGTCGAATAATTCCCTCAGCTGGGCAGAACAGGCTGACTGCAGCTTGCATCAAGCATTGATCTCCCTGGAATTAATTGCTGTATCTCATTTTCACTGTTTGATTTCTAGCAGTTGAAGAGTCAGCCAACCTGCCTCCTTCCCCTCCTCCGTCACCAGCTTCTGAGCAGACTGGAGCTCTGGAGGAAGGTAAGGGTCTCCTGGATGTTGCAGTGCACAGCTGACAGCAGAGGGATGAGACATGAATCGAAAGGATGGGGGAATCAGAAAATGGAGATACTTTCTGCACCTTCATGTGAAAAGATAAGGCGTTTCCCAGCAATAACTCCCCATCTGCAAACCAGCTGCAATGCATGGATGAGGTAGACATATATGCACAGAGGTAACTGACAGGATATGTTAAGTACATCCCTATTAAAGAAAAAAAGAAGGTGATGCTCACCTTTTTATCTGTTATATGCAATATGAGCCAAGATGTCTGCTGTCCCAATGTGGTCACCAAAACTATGATTCAGTATGAGTCAGCTTTCTTTTCTTAGGATTTGTTTGGCTGCTTTTTTTAATTACCATTAGCTTTGCTTTTGGAATCTTAAATGCATGAAAGCAAGGAGATTCAGAGTTGGATCATTTCTTTGATCTTCGACCTGTAATTCATGCTTCAATGCCTACGCGTATCGGGGGTTCTGTACAGAGTGCAGGAGTCAAATTCTAGTCTCACAAAGCAAATTTCTACTCTTCTGCACAACGAATGTTCCATTTCAGTAGCCCGTAATCACTGCATTTTCCTCCTGCTAAGATCCCCTCCAGCAAAGAACTTAAGTGTTGGCTTGATTTTAAGCAGAGGCCTAAATCCCAGTGAAGTTGTCACAATGGTAAGCATGTACGTCAGTGCTTTGTTCAGCAGAAGGTGACTGCTGCATCAAGGCCATCAGTATAGGGAGACAGCAATATGTTAAAACTGAGCTGTATCATGTGGGTAGGAGGGAAGGATTTGGGTTCAGAATCTCCAGGGACTGTAAGTTGAACTCTGTCATGTCGACAGCATTTTTATGTGTCCATTTATTTCCTTCTTGAATTTCCTTTTAGCATTTTTTCTTTCTTTTTGTTAAATAAGTGCATGAAAATAATTTCTTACCATCTGCTGAAGAAACTTTGTTGGTATTTTAACACAGAGCCTCTATTAGTTTTGCAAGTGGATGGTTGCTATTTCATGAGCTAACATAGCCTGACTCTCAGTTTATCAGGACACTGCAATTAGGCATGTTCCATCCTGCGGTCATTTTTGAGATAATGCAATTACAGGCTGTGTTAACAACAACATTTGTCAGTCCACTGTACTGGAAATACCTACTGGATGTAGTTAGTAACCAATATAAAGAATTTGATTAATTGATTGTTGTTATTTTTTTAAAAAACATCTGCCCATTGTGTGTTTAAAAAAAATAGTAAAACGGTTCCTAGACTCATCAGCTGGAGGTAATGGCAATCAAAACTTCTAACTGAAAAGGAAGCTAGTAGGGCATTAGCAAAGGTGTTTAGAATTGTTACCAGGGTTTTACCACTATTTTTAATATATAGTTCACTTGACTAGTTCAGCGTATGCTTTTTGATTTTTTCATATCACAATAAAGGGCTTGTTCTTCTGCTTCAGGCCAATGTCAAGGTTCTTCCATCACCCTTAGCTGAGGATTAGCTTTACGTACTGTTTCTATCAGCAGTATTATTTGCACGTATTTTAGGATTTTATAAAGTACTCATATTGATTAATTGACAGGAGGTCGTAGATTGCCCCCTAAGCAAATTGAAGCCATTTAGCTAGTTGTATTAACACAAGAAGGTGGCAAAACACTATACAACTTGAGGTTATTATGAACTACCAGACTGTGCTGTTCCCAGCTGTGCATATGACTCAGCAAGTCACTTAACATCGTTGGTTTTCTCTTTCATTGCATGTAGAATTGAGTTAATATAATAGCACTTACTTACCTACCCCGCAGGGGTGGTCGCAAGGACTGAAAGATCAGTGTCTGGGAGACGATTTGATGATTTACACAATGCCACAGTTTTTAAAAAACATTCAAAGAATTTCCTTTAACATTAGCCAAAAGAGACTTTTCCATGACAGGGTTTTGATTCAGCTCTTCATTCTTCAGAGCAGGTGGCCTGTATAAATCCTGAAAGTACAGGTTTGTAAGAGAAGTATGGACAGAAATGATGTGCTGAATCATTAATGCACTCTGCTGGAAGCTTCTTGTTTATCTCTGCCTCTGAAACTGGAACTCACAGTAGAGTTGGTTGATGAACAGAAAGAACTTCTTGAAAAATATTTCACCAGAAGTATATTATGTTGCTTTTCCCCAAAATACCAGTGTTGTCAATTCAGTGTAGTTGATGGTAGTAAAAATCCTGTGTTCTGCTCTGTGTTAGAAGATGTGGTCCTTGTTTTCTGTGGGTAAGTTGAGCTTTTGCTGACTTGAGTGAGCCAGACCTGTCATGTTTATTCAGCCAAAGCTCCCATTCAGAAGAGTTTACCTCAGTAGGGTTTGACCCAGTTTTACCGTACTTGTTTAAACCTCCAGTTCCCTATACCATCTGGCTATCCATCCTCATGCACTTTTACACTGTCTGTCTGTCTTTCTGCTCAGTTTTAACCCAATTCTACAGTTGTTGAACAAAAACGGTGAGTGCTTGGCGTGTGTATCTACCTCAGACCTCCTTTTTTCCCCTTCTCTTAGAACATTTCCCTAATGCACTTGTCAGTGTATGTTGCATTGCTTTGAATCCAAGAGACTTCCTTCAGTCATAGCAGGAAGGAAATCACTGTTGTAGACATGACAAAGGTGGATGTGGCCAGCCATGCAGCAAACACAAATTAAAAAAAAAAGGTAGAAAAGACAGAGAGGTTTGTGGGTCAAGTGTATTTCATGAGAGAAAGGAGTCAGTGGATGTAGGTTTCTTTCTTTCATTTGGCTGCAGAAAAACGTTCAAATGAACCTGTCCCCTTTTACTGCTGCAGAAGGTAAGATAACTAATTTGCCTTATTGAAATTATTTCATTTATTTCAACTATAGTAACATAATGTTGCTCGGGAAATGAAATTTTCCCTAGCACTGTCTAATCCTTTTATCAGTTGTATCTGGTCATGCAGGGCTGATGAGATATTCTCTTGCCAACTTGGCATTTCTTTTGTGCTCCGTTCCTTTTGATAATGGTCAACAATGCCTTCATGTAAAAAAATTTCTAAATGTTACAAGATAGAAGGATGCCTTTGATGGCCTGTCTTCCACTTTGAAATAGGCATTTCAGATTAGGCTTTATGTACCAAATAAGAATATTTTGCAAACTGAAAGGAACCAAGTGTCCTATAAAAATGGATCTATTTACAGTGAAAATTACTTCTTGAAAGGCATTTTCAAAAGATACCTAGAAGCTAAAGCAGAGTTAGCCTTTGTGAGAAGCGATTTTAATCTTGAAGTTTAGAATACATTGGGGATTTTTCCCACGCTTTGAGATGAAAAAGAACGATTAGAAGGGACTAAAATAACAAAAGAAAGGATTTTTCTTGTTGCTGAAATAAAAGCATATCCTCCTTTAAAGACATCATTATCCTGTTAATGAAATTATCTGCAGTAATTTTGAAAATATATTTATTAAGATGTAAATCTGTAATAGGCACAGACACAACAGCCCAAAACAATACTAGACTTTGCATTCCTAATGATTTTGGACTATCATAACAATATGTATTAAGCTTTTTTACTGTTGTCAGTTCCTGTAGTTTTAAGGAGCAGAGGTAGGGCTTGTATTTTCTTGCCTACAATCCATTCGAGCCTATAGAGAAGGAATTTTCAGCCTTGTTTGCATCCGTATAGCGAAGTCCTGGGGTTTCATCTTCATTCTTGTCGATGCATTTTACTTCTGAAGGGCTCCTGCGTAAATATGACCCACAGCTGGAAGGAGAACCTCCCCTTTTGCACATTCTCCTTTTCAATGTTCTGCTTCTGACCATATAAACCTTCCATTCTTTTCTCCACAATGTCCCAGTTCCAGCAGAAGAGGTGGCAAGTGTGTCAGCCCTTCCTGCTCTTGTCCACGGTAATACATGGACTAGTGTGAGGGCACCCTGCAAAGAAGCAGGGGTTGTAGTTTTGAATCTTCTCAGGTTTGGGAGGGGGTTGATTCCTGGTCTCTTGCACCTTGAGACATGTCCTCACCCCTGTAACTAGCCATTTCCAAACTGCGAGCCCACTCACATCTGTGGCTCAATTTTGTAGAAACTTCTGTGGAGAAGAAATCCACGGGTTCTGCATTGCAAGTGGATCAAGATGCTTCCCTGCAACCTTGCTGCTGGCTCTTAAGTACTAGGGAAAGGTGGGAAGCTCAGGTACAGCCCTGTGTTTAGCATTTCCTGGTGCTTGCTGCTTGGCAGAAGCAGGTTGCCAGCTTATCTTTCCACACCTTCCTCCTTTAAGCATGCATAAACCCCTGACTGTGGGGTTTGGATTCCACTAGAAGAGTGAAGCAACTAAACTATTGGTGGTTCAGGCACTCTTTGTGCCCGGAAAGAAATTGTGAGAATGGGTCTCTTCAATTAAGTTCCATGGATGGTATTTGTGTATGTGAATAGGTGCACATAGCATACCTGCAGTCCTGGCCAGACTCAGGGCTGTCACGGAATCTTAAACATGGGTCATCTTCTGCAGCACTGTGGTACCTATTGGAGCTACTAATATTGCCATTGAGGAACAATTTTTCTTTCTTTCTGTGGGTGATTGAGCCTGAATGGGGTGATACTACAGCATTCTTTTCCCAGGCAGAATAAATACGTGTCATTATATTACAGGACGCTTGCTGCCGTGTTGCTGCAGAGAGCAGAGGGTGCTTTTTTTTGAAGACACAGATGTTGTTTTGTCATAGTGTGCTATAGAAAGAAACTTAAAACTTGCTGTTATTTGCCAGGAAGAACCTTAGAGCTCTTACAGATGGAATTAGTTTGGATAAAAATTGCTTTCTAAGACCTGGGTAAGGGTAGTTAAAGCAGCATTCATGAGCCATCTTGTTTTCGGGTCACACACAGAGATCTGGTTAATTTCTGTTACGCTGCCTGTGTTAAAGCCTTGCTTTCTGACTCAATGTTTTGGATCCAAGAGGAAGGTTTTGGAGGCTCTGGGGAAACTCTTTAAATTGTAATTGCCTGGAGAAAGGCCAGAGACACCAAGCATGGACTTGTTCTTGAAGCTAGTAGGAAATCCAGTGGGATAGCTGCTAAAGGCACCCCATGAACATAGTGTTCATCAGACTGCCAGTTGTCATACACAGAAAATGGGCTTAAACATATTTTCTTTAGTACTACATGTTTAGTTTTTCATAGCTTTATTCATAGTGAGAGGGCACCTTAGCCTACACGTGTTCTCAAGTCTCCCCTTTAGGTTTGTGTGGATCAGATGGTTGGCCAGTCATTTTTATTGGGCAGTATTATTTTAATTTGTCTTGCAAAAACCAACCAAGCTCCCCCTCCCTGTAGCTGTCAGTGTTGGTGTAGTCCTGAGATGATTATGTGATTATCTGCGATGCTACAGTGACGGGTGAATAAAGCTGTCATTCCAAAGCATTGGCAGACACCAAGGTGGGAGCTAGTTCATCCACAGAAACGTGACACAACAGTGTAAAATATAGGACTAACAGAGATTGCTGTGAGCAGCTTTATGTGGCCTTTATCAGGAAAAAAGGTAGCTAGCTATTTGGGGAAGGGTTTTCTTGGTTGTTTAAATGTTACTTATTTATAGGAAAAAGAAGAAAGTGGGGAATTTTGAAACAGATACAATGAGAAATAAAACCACTATTGACTAAAGTGTAAGCTGGTTTGCTTTTTAATTAAAGGACTTTGCAAAATTCACACTTTCAAGTACTTCACCTGATGACTATGTGGGATACCTCAGAGGTTTTTAATACAGTCAGTCAGCTGTTTAATACGTATGAGTATGAGTATCAGTGCAAGTTGTGAGATGTAGTTTGTATACAGTATGTGTTCCTCTAAATAACGAGTGTACAATTTTGAAATTCACCTATTCCGACAGTGGGACATGGCCCATGTGTTAAAATGCACAGCTGCCTCATTCCTCCATCCTGCATTAACCTGTAGCCTGGCTCATTTCGTCCACTCTGCAGTATGACATAGTGGCTAGTGTTGCTAGTGCACGCGTCCATCGTGTCTTGTCTTTTCTTTGTCTGTCTGTCCTGCAGTTTTTGTCTGTGTGTGTCTATTTGTAGATGAAGGGGCGGAGGATAAGGTGGGACCGCTACACCGCTGCCCAGGCTGTGGGCCTGCTGCCAGCAGGGAGTGGCGTGAACACCTGGCCCCCTCCATTTCAGTGTCTGTGCCCGATGATGAGCCCTACAATTCGGATGAGGAGTACTATGAACACCCTTTGTTCAGCTCAGAGTGGACTGGCTCTAGTACACGTCCCAGTGCCACAGTGAAGAGCACAGAGGTCTTGTTGGGCCATGATGAAGGTGAACTGAGCATGGTCCCATTTTGTTCCTCTTCCCCTCTACCCTCCTGCCATCCATTCCATTATATATGTGCCTGAGATTGTTGCTTTCTGGGAAGGGAAACCTAGTTGTGTTTTCTCCCCACATGGAAGTGACACCCTTCCAGAGTCTCTCCATCTCAAAGTGAAGCTGCAGCATGAGCAATTAATGCAGCTTTGGGGTCAGTGAAACCACAGTCCCTGCTTAAATCAGGGCTCTTGGTCTACTGGCCTGGCTTATAGCAGAAGCAAAAGGAGCAGCTAGTTAAAAGAAGCGTAAGCTAATTTGTTCTTTGTGCCAGAGAATTACTGCCAAGAACAGTGTGCAAAATAGGCCAAAAGATTGTTACTGGAGGTAAGTCAGTTGTTAACACAATGGGGGGAAAAAAGCATGTCTATACCAAAAATAGCAGTGGAAGGTCTTTAATTCTCCAGTAGGCAAAGGAAATCAGCTTTACCCCAGTATACACAGGTGACTTCATTCAGGCAGTATTGGGTCATGTTTTATTTCTAGTTCTTTTGTGTATATACCCAGTTAACACTGACTGCAAACAAGGACAAAAAAAAATAAATTGCTGTAACTGTTTTTCTGTACCCCTTTTTTCTATGGCCTGAGCACATCAGTAAGTATTATTTTATCAGTGGGGGTTACATGAGAGTGAAATGGCTTTTGAGGAATCAAGGGAGAATCTATTTCAGTGACTAACAGGAATGTTGACTTCTCCAAGGCAATATAGATCACATTTCATCTCACAGCATTTGACTAAATCTTGGGACACAGGAGCTGAAGTTAAAAACAGTACTGAATCCTCTAAAGGTTTGTGTCTCGGGAGGATGAAGGTGTATACCTGAAATTGCTCACTGGGTCATTTCAAGAAAACCACAGTTGTTCAGAATTAACAGGACAATATAACCTAATACTGCAACAGCACCAGAAAGAGATCAATGCTAATAATTGAAGGTTGTTAATGTCACCATGTCTGCCTGAAGCTAGGGGAGACAGAAAATAACAGTAGCCTTACTATAAGCTAGGTGCCTATAGCTGTACTTAGAGCCCTCCTGGATTGGTTAATTCATGGGCAGCTTTCTTTTCAGTCATACGCACCTACCCCTGTTGAGAGTGTAAAACCTCAGAACATCTATGAGGGAAACAAAAAAAAAAGGGAAGCAAGCTGGATCATCAGTGAAAAGATAGGCATTACGAAACAGCCCTCCTCACTTGCTGCCTGTAAGCGAGCAGTCTGTTTAGCATAAAAGTCTGCTGCACAAAGGGAGTCTGTAGGATTCCTTCATTAAGTCAGGGATAACTTTTTACTTTAGTGAGTGATTAGTTTTAGTCATGTGGCATTGTGTGAAGTGTCTAAGGAGATGGAGGTGTATACCTGAAATTGCTCGGAGTAAAATGAGAGGCTTTCCTTAAAATTTTTTTAATTGAAAAGGGTGCACATACAAAACTACGTAAAATTGGAAAAAGAAAAATAAAACAAGTTATTCAAGTCAGGGCCTCTTGTAGCTGAACACCTGCTGCTCTGCCAGGCTGCTTTTACAATCTGCCCGTGTGTAAATATCCCTGTAACACTTAGGCATTGGTCCAGTTCTGATTCTGAATCTTCTGGCTTCTGTTCATTTAAGATATAGTATCTAACCTTAATTATACATTTTTAGATGTTATTAATAATGTGTTGTACTTTACATAGTGATATTTTGTCAGCCTCAAATGGTGTTTGTGTTCCTTAAATCACTTTTTAAAGGCCATAACTGAAGTGGATGGTTGATTGTCTGGTGTTCACTGGGCCAGTCTCAGGAGAAAAGTCAAGCCCTTCTGAAGAGGTTTTATTTTAATACCAAGAGGCTGGAGACAGCCACTTCCAGATTCGAAACTACTTTGTTCTGATTCAGCGATGTCCTTAAACATGAGACACACTTTAAACTCAGGAGGTTATCAGGTTGACTGCAGCATGGCTGCTGGTCAGCTGCTTAAGTATGTTGCTGAACCAAAGGTTTCACACTTAATCCTGACTTCTTATCAGAGGGGATACTAATAGAGCACACTAATATTCTGCGTGAGTAGCAATGGCAGGAGTAGAGTCCAGAATGGAGACTTTTCTAATCATTCTTCTGCCATGGCATGAATAAAGACTGCTCTTGATACTACAGTACTGAGCCTAACAGCCCATAGGCTGAGTGATGTGTTTTAGAAATTCAGACGAACAAATAGTTATATTGCACTCACTGGTTTCTTTGACTTAATTGGTGACAAGGAGCCTGGGGTCTAGTGGGGAAACAGAAAAGAAAATGAAGAGTCCTTGTGTGAAAAATGTGATTTTCACATACAGAGTTCAGGTGTCAGGCAGCCTAAGGGAGAAATTGTTTATAAACCTGTTCAGGGTAGGAATCTTGGCTGAATTCTTGTGAAACCATTAGTTATCAGCCATGCACAAAGCTTATTAAGACTGTGGAAGTGGCTCAACATTTTGCTAAATCCAGGATTCATGTGCTAGATTGACTTGCTGGCATTTAGCAGTCAGTATTGCCAAGGTCAGTGGAAAGAAATTAATGCCTCATAACCTTCCTCCACCTCAACTGAATGTCTTGTACTGGATTAAACAGCTCATTTATCAGAAAAATATGAGTGTACTTTGAGCTCATTGATGCATTGGTGTTGTCAGAGCCATCCATCATTCAATACCATCTCCATTTGCAATGAATATTTGACCCACAGTCATCTTTGGGAGAGGTATACATGTAAACACTTTCAGCTCTCATCTTGCAGCATAAACGTGCTTCTCTGGAGGAGACAGGTTTTTGTTTTGATTTGGTTTTTTCCCCTAAGGAGGTTGCAGTTCCACAATGACTAAAATGGGCTGGATACTAGCAGTCCTTTGACACACTTAAATCCAAAATGTTCAGAGCTGAAAGTGTTATGTAAAAGCAGTCCTGTGGAGTTGTGTCCTCGGTGTTTACTGTTGGTGTTGATGTTGCCTCCTTTTTCCATCCCCAAGAAGAAGAACCAGTAGAGAGTCCGATGGCTGTGGAAGCAAAACCTGCTGCTCTTCCTGGGAAGCAACTGGGGAAAGAGCATGGGCCCACTGAGCCTTCGGACCAGGCGAAGGGCCTCTGTGAGGGTCAGTCGGATTCTGGTTTGGAGGCCAAAGTGTGTCATGAAGACAAAGTGGCAAGTGTGGCATCCAGCAGGGAGAGTGTAACCGTTGTGGCGGAAACACCCCTGAAAGACACATCCCCTTCCTTGGCTGAGGAAGGTGTGTCCTCCTTAGGTTTGCATGTATTTGCTGCCAGTAAATCCTCCTCCAGCTTTCTCCAGTGCTTTCCCAGGCTGCTTCATTTCCTGTTCTTCCCATTTATTAGTATGACTGCTCTTGTTATTATGCTTGAAGAGTGTGTAGCAGATAATATGATTGCATAGGTGCTGTATGACAACATGTTTTCCCACCACTGCAGCCGATTCCTGATTTTTCACTTTGCCATGATAAAATATGCTTTGCAGCTAAGCTGATTCCTCTGCGTAAGCCTTTTTCCCCATCTCAGATGTGTTTGCCAGTCACATTGCTAATCTGTGTATATTTTTTTTCCTTTTTGGTGCAGAGATTCATCTGCTTTTCTTTCAAAAAGTAGATTTATTGACTGACTATGACATAAAGAGGCTTAAACTGTGGAAATGTTTTCATTTGCAGTGTGCAGGTTTTTTGCTTGGTTTTTTTGTGTGTGTGTGCTTCAGTGCATTCTGGTTTAGCTTCCCTAAAGCTATCGCTTCTTATGCCATATCCTTGCCATTCATTGCAGTCCACCCCGCCTCTCCTCAGTCATTGCCAGAACTCTGATTTTTTGTGTCTTACCTTATTACAAATGTTTAACCCTGCTGGAGTGCCCTTCTTAGGCAAAACCTCCATCACTTCCACTGGGATGTCTGCCTTCACAGTGAAGTTTAGGATTGGATGCATAGGGTGAAGTTCTGATCCGCTTACTGAACAAAATATTTACTGCAATCAATTGTCTTTCTGTACCTAAGAACTAGGCTTCAAGATCTTCCCTTTAATGGTATTTCTCTTCAGCCAGTGCAACAAGGTGTAAAGACACATTGTGCGGAGTAGTGATGTACCCATTCACTGCCTGGCTAAGAAATGCTGCATTTGGGAGGCTGGTGTTCTGGCTGGCCCAGCTAAAGAGTATTAAATTCCTTTGGCAGTCAGAATATGTTTTGATGCCATTGGTATCATTCATTTGCACTACAGTGAGAGGCACAGTAGGATACATAAAGAAAGTCAGTATCTAGATATTTAATTTCTGTGAAACAAGGGTGACATCAGCTCAATGGCCATGTTTTTATACTTCATAGGGTTTCAAGTAAGTCACCAAAAGTAAAAACATAAAGGAGCAAAATTACTGTAGTTGTAGACCTCTGTTTTTTCTACCTGTAGAGTTTAGAACAGCAGTTGCTTTTTTGACTAAATGTTGACATATGCAAATATTTAAAGAATGACTAATACTTTGATACTAATTGTTCTAAAAAATTCAGATACATCCGAGCAAAAAGATGGCTCCATGGACTTTAAATCAGATATGAGTTGCTTCAGAGCTGGCCCAATGCTGCTTGTAACAAGCTTTAGAAAAACTCATAAAACTTTTTTTACAGATTACTGCAGAAAGTTCTGCCACAGTCTACAGTATCTCTCTTCATATTTTCCATGACAGGAAGATTTCTATATTTTCCATAGGATATTAAAAAAGAACAAGCTATTAGTAATTAACAGAGCATGTATTAAAAAAAATTAACTAGGTATTACTCCCTAAAAATATAGTGGCAGACCATAAGAGTAGCATTTCTAGCTTCAAATTAAGTGAACTAGGGCCTGATCTACAGTCATTGAAACATGCCAAGTATTCTTTGTCTTCAGTTACAGCTGAAGGTGGCTGGCCATTTTGAAGACCAGACCTTCAAGAATCTGGGCTACTAATAGCTCTGTTGCTGATTTACACACACCGGTTTCATGACAGCAGTGAGATTTTTGTCATTTGCCAAAGAGTGAATGTCAGAAGTTGGTACAATTAAAAAAACAGCCTCTTCTGACACTTGCGAAACCTTTTGTATGCATTATTTCTTCAGTTTAGGCTGTATGTAGAAGAAAAATGTAAAAGATACAGAAGATGTGTAACTATGTATGTTTTAAATGTCAGCAACAGACAAAGGTACTATTGATGGGACTTAATTTTGCAGACTTTACTAGCGCAAAACTAACATAAGCTACAGAATCCAGCAAAGCATACTAATGAAGTGAGGAGTACTTGTGGTTTTGCTGTTGTATACAAACCACAAAGATGAAGAATTCACATGAAATCATCTCATTTCAGTGGTCACACATTTATATGTGTACAACTCACATTTTCACTATAAACCTCATATATTGAAAGGAAACTAGGGTTTAACACTTTAAAGCAGATTTCTAGGTGGATGGTCTTGCTGCATGTTTGCATCTTTCTCCCTCTCCTTTCCATCATTCATACCAAGATGTTGTTGTAAGCCACATGACTGCCTGCCTGTAAGTGCTTTAAATAATTTTGTTATAAAACCCAAACAACCTACTTCAGATTTACTTGCAGCCACGAAGATGGAATTCCGTGTCCAGGAGGGCGCACGCCCTTTCGCAGCAGAACCATTAGACACAAAGCAACATGAATCTGGGAAAGACAGTAAGACTGGTGAGCAACCTAAACACGATGCCTTAGTTACACAGCCAGCAAAAACAGAGGCTGTAGATAAAAACGATTCACAGAGCAAAGACAAAGAAAAAATGCCTTCACCACTATCAGAACAGATCCTGGAAACTGATTCACAAAAGAAAGGGGAAGCCAGTTTTGCAGAACTTGCTGCCAAGCCTCCTGTTTCTCAAGAACAAAAGGACTTGTCATCTGAACTGTCTAAAGGGAGCGAAACAGAGGAAAGGACTGCAGATGTGCCCTCATCATCCAACCAAATTATGTCTATGAAATCTAAAGTTGACCTTAAAGATGTCCAAGAACTTGCCATCAGCCATGGTGAAAGTTCTGTATTGCTATCAGAACCCAAGGCAGAAGCAGTCAAAAGTGAACTTCCTTCAGGCCCATCTCCTGCTGTCTCCCAGGAACTTCCACTCAAAGACAGTTCCAAAACAAAACAGGAACCCACTGACCAACTGGTTGCCAAAGATCTCACTAAAGATGAACACATCCACAGAGACAAGACACTAGCTCTGCAAGAAGTCTCAGCAGTAACTGTAGACGGCCTGAAAACGCCAAGCACCCAGAAAATCCCTGTGTGGGGGGAGGAAAAGGACATGACCAAGGATGAGAGTGATGAGGAAGAAAGGTATGACTTCTATGATAAAGGGGAGGCTCGAATATTAGATGATGGTAAATTTACCACAAAACCTGAAGTTAAGACACTTTCCTTAGACAAAGCAGACTTTCAAAAGGATGGTGAAGCTAAAAAGTCACCTGATACTCTCAAAGCAGAAAAAGAAATGGACCAAAGGGGGCTCCCAGCAACAGTAGACATGAAAAAGGAGGTGCAGCCAAGCACACAGGTACCCCCAGCCCACTTGAGCCATGAACTGACCCTTGAGAAAACAGTAGAGCACCCTGATACCACTCAGTTATCCAGAATAACAGAGAAAGCCCCTGAGGCACCAAGTTTAATCACTGACAAGACTCCTACTCTAGAAGCTTCTCAAGAGCAAGATGTTAAAAAAGATACCAAGGAGGATAAGACAAGTGTTTCAGCTCCTCATCAAATGAAAGAGGAGGAGGATCGATCGGGAATGTCGAAGTATTTTGAAACCTCTGCTCTGAAAGAGGAAGCCTTCAAAGCAGATGCTCTGAAACAAGGCAGTGATTACTATGAGCTAAGTGACACTAAAGAGAGTATGTATGAGCCTTATCAAACAGATCGTCTAATACCTGAAGACAAAGAGGAAGAGGAGGAAGAATTACAGACAGAATTGGATCAGCAGCAGAGTATGCCTGCTCATGAAATAGGGTACAGTACCCTGGCTCAGAGCTTTACACCAGACAAATCTGAAGAACCAAGCTCCCCAACAGAAAGGATGTTCACTATTGACCCCAAAGTCTATGGGGATAAGAGAGAACTCCACAGTAAAAATAAAGATGACCTAACTCTGAGCAGGAGCTTGGGACTTGGAGGGAGATCTGCAATTGAACAGAGAAGTATGTCTATTAACTTGCCGATGTCCTGCCTGGACTCAATAGCTCTAGGATTTAGCTTTGGTCGTGCGCATGATCTTTCTCCCCTCGCTTCGGATATTCTAACTAACACTAGTGGAAGTATGGATGAAGGTGATGACTACTTGCCAGCAACCACACCAGCACTGGAGAAGGCCCCCTGCTTCCCCATTGATAGTAGAGAGGAAGATGAGCACATTGAAGAAGAAAAAGCAATAGCAGAAGAAAAAGTCCAGCCTGAGACCTTGGCCGAATCACCATTCATGGCCAAAGATTATTACAAAAATGGTGCTGTCCTGGCTCCTGACCTGCCTGAAATGTTAGACTTAGCAGGGACAAGATCTAGATTAGCCTCTGTGAGTGCAGATGCTGAGGCGGTGCAAAAGAAGTCAGTTCCTTCTGACGCTGTTGTGGAAGACAGCAGCACAGCCCTGCCACCTGTGACAGATGAAAACCACGTAACTCTAAAAGCTGAAAGTCAGCTGGAAGACTTGGGCTACTGTGTTTTCAATAAGTACACAGTCCCACTCCCTTCTCCCGTTCAGGACAGTGAGCATTTAACAAGTGAAACCTGTCCCTTTTACGAAGGCACAGATGAAAAACTGAGACGCGGCCTAGCTCCCGACCTGTCTTTAATAGAAGTGAAGCTGGCAGCAGCTGAAAAATCAAAAGAAGAATTCCTCAGTGAAAAAGACTTAGGTCAGCATGCCACTGGTGAGTCCGTTCTGGTTAGGGACTTTGAGCAGGAGAAAAAAGAGAAGCTGGATACTGTGCTAGAAAAAAGTGAAGATCAAGTTGACTCTGAAGAGGTCTATCCCATTAAAGGTGCAGAGCCAGAGAAGACAAGACCTGAGGCAATCTTAGAAGTGAAAGAAGAAACTGTGGCTGATAAAGTTCATGTAACTGATGATACCATGTATGACAGAATATCAGCTTCAGAGATAGCAATAGAAAAGGATGCTGTTTCTTTGTTGATGGAGGAGAAGACTCTTAGTGTTGTTCCTGAAATAGCTGAGATAGAAGCTCCAATTAAACCAGATTACAATGCTATAAAGCACGATTTCGAAGTGGCTGCAAGGAGAGCTGACCAAGAATATCAGAGTCAGTTAGATGCTAAGATCAGTGAGGTTGTTTCTCTCCCTTCAGGGAAGGACAAAGCCTCTGTTAAAAGAGCAGAGCCTGAACCCGAAGACACTCAACAGAAAGATCAGACCATCTTGTCCAGAGAAGCAAAGGATGCAGATGTGCTTTCCAAGACCGAGCCTAGTTACGTGAAGGACAGCACCAAACTGTCGGAAACAGAAATTAAGGAAAAAGTTCCTAAGCCTGACCTGGTACATCAAGAGGCAGTTGATAAAGAGGAATCTTATGAATCTAGTGGAGAGCATGATCAAGCCCAAGAAGGTTTGAATGGAGAATCCTTGAAACCAGAGGACATCAAAGCAGAACCTTCAAAACCTCCCGTGTCTGGGGAAGAGATGCCTGCAGAGTTACCAGCAAAGGAGCCTTCTATGGAGTTTCTCCTTCCAAAAGCTGAGCCTCTCCAGGAAGAGCCTGCTGAGATTCAGATGGAGAGCATACCACAGCCTGCAGAAGGAACTGAAACGACTCCTGATACAGCTGTGAAACCTATGGAAATCCAAAAGCTGCTGCCATGTGAAGTGACAGCTGGGGCCACAAAACGAGAAGAACATGAGGAAGAAGAGGTAGAAGTAGGGCAAGAAGAAAAAGAGGAGGATAAACAGCATCTTATATCAGAAATGCCCCCAGAAATAGACTTTGGGAAACCTACTGCTGAAGAAATGCTAGCCAAGGGTAGCCCAGAAGCACTTCCTGAACTGAAAGGCGTTATTGAATCCGTGGTGACAGTAGAGGATGACTTTATCACAGTGGTGCAGACAACAGTTGATGAGGGTGAATCTGCTTCTCACAGCGTGCGCTTTGCTGCTACTCAGCAGGAAGACATCGAAACAGGGGACTCCCAGGCTGAAGAGGAGCTGGAGGTTGAGGAAGGAGCTGACATTCAAGTTGAGCCCAAGGAGGGCTCCCCAGAAGCTCCTGCTTCACCCCAGAGAGAAGAAATCCTGCTCACCGACTACAAGACAGAGACGTGTGATGATTACAAAGATGAAACAACAATTGATGACTCCATCATGGACACAGACAGTCTCTGGGCAGATACTCAAGGTGTGCATTATCCTTTCTGTTTTGTGTGTTAAATATTTTTGCTTCCAAATCATAATGATCAAAAAGCAAAATTATTATAGTTGTAATAGTAATCTCAGCATGTTTCAGAAAAATGGTTAAATAGTCTGCCTTTTTTTATTAATCCGTCTGCTCTGTCTTCAGCTATCTTTTCCCTGCTCTACGGCAGTATTGTTAACATTTGTTACTAATGTTTTGTTTGTTGTTATAATTTGCTCTGATCCTACAGATGATGATAGGAGCATCATGACTGAACAGTTAGAGACTGTTCCTAAAGAGGAGAAGGCAGAGAGAGAATTGCGAAGATCATCTCTTGATAAGCATAAAAAAGAGAAACCTTTTAAAACTGGGAGAGGCAGGATTTCTACTCCTGAAAGGAAAATAGCTAAAAAGGAACCTAGCACACTCTCCAGAGATGAAGTGAGAAGGAAAAAAGGTTCATTTAACACTCCCTATTACAATATATATATATTTTATTTTTGTTGG
>VYZV01044449.1:157007-192192 GCA_013401275.1 Pandion haliaetus
TAATTTTTTTTTTTTTTTTTTTGTTTTTTTTTTTTTTTTTTTTTTACTATTGTACAGTACTATCCGGTTACTCTGTTGTAGATGATGTGCACCTTAATATTATTAATGATAGTGCTTTTTAATGAGACATTGTACAACTATATGAAAAGCCATGTGCAAGGCTCACTGCTCCACTGGTCCTGTGTCATTGTAGGTATCCTCACTGATCACTGGTAACACATTTGAGGTTAATGCACCAGTGCTCCCCCTCTTCCAACTTAGGATTTGTTCACCCCAGTAGAAGCTATGCATCGGGTTGGAGCTGTGGAGCAGTGGGCCTGCCACTTGATATATTGTCATATGAAACTGTTTGCTGGGTTTTTTTCCTGATTCTATGTTTTTGTGTTTGTTTTTTTTGTCCATAGCAGTGTATAAGAAAGCTGAACTTGCTAAAAAAACTGAAGTTCAGGCCCACTCTCCCTCCAGGAAAATCATTTTAAAACCTGCTATCAAATATACTAGACCAACTCATCTCTCCTGTGTTAAACGGAAGCAGACAGGTGACTGCGTTCTGTTCAGTTATGCAATGTGGCTGGCAAACATAGACATTTTATTTTTTTTTTAAATCTCATGGCTACAGCAGCTTCTCTATTTTTTTTTCCTCCAAGAGTGTCAGTCTTCACAAATAGTATTGCTTTTTTAGTGTTTTGTATCATTTTTCTTTTCTTCTTTTTTTCCTGGTATTTGTTTGTTTATTTAATGGAGGCCATGATCACATACGCTTGTCATTGCTTGGACCTCCAAGTGCTGTGGTTGTAACTTGGCATCGTGCTTATAGTGTGGTGTTATAGGAATTTCTACTCATCATTTTGTTGGTTGTTTTTTTTTTAATTACTTTTTTTTTTTTCTGGTGGGAAAATGTTGACAGCTTAAACCATGGTATGCATTTCCATTATTTTGCTTTTTTACTCTCATGCATAATAAGAAGTGTTTCAGACTTATATTTTGTTGATTGATGTTATCTGCATTGACACCTCCCTATCTGTCACTGATGTTTACGCTGTACAGTCAAAATCCACAGGGGGAATCCAGCCATGTGCAGCACGAAGCTGAGAGAAGAAATCTGGGCTCACACTATGAATGTATTCCAAGCAAAAATCTTAATATTTGGTAGAGGAAGATGAAAGGATGAAACAAATGATTCCTGTTACATCTTGATAGGTTTATCATTATGTAGAGGACCAAAAAGAACACTTTCAGCATTTTCATCATATTACTCGTTGTTACTGTGAGTTCAGGGTGGAAAGATGAACATCTTGACTTTTCTGGTGATCTTTGGAAAAAAAAAAAAAAATTTGCTAAAAGAGTCCAGCTGTTCTGTCATGTAGCATAAACGCATACCACAGTGCAGTTGTTCATGAGTGAAACTAGGGCTATTAAGAGAAGAACCACGCACAGCAACGCAGAACGACATAGGCCTCTTCCCATGGCTTAGCAATTAAGAAGAGGATTTATTACCCATCCTATAGTTAAACAGTGCAATACCAAAAGCATTCCTAAGAAGTCGTTGCAATCCAGTTTTGCACCAATGAGTCACTCCTGTTCTAAATTTAGACCAATCTCAGTATGGAGCTCTGACTAGTGAAAATACAGTGAAAGGATAGTTACGCGAGGGTAGCTTTAATATTGTGCACCCACTGTATGAAGTGTGTATTGTCTCCTGGTTGTATTCCATTAGGACAACAGAGCTAATACTTGCTCCTGTGAGGGGATCTGGTCCTTTTACTTCCCCCCACCATGAGAAGTGGAGCCAGGGAAGGAAAGGCTGATCCAGGCCCCTCTGTGTTGCAGTGATGGCTCCTCCTCAATTCGCAGTCTCTGGGCTGTCCTAACTTGCACTTTGGACCCAGGGGGTTCAATAAGCACTGGAAGTGTGTGTGGGGGGCGGAAGTGTTGGCTTTGTAGTGTTCTCAACTTCGTCTACATTTCTACAGCCATGTGGTCAGTGCTCTCTTGCCCTCAGGTACTCTGCCACTAAATCCTCTGAACTCTTCTGGCCCGTAGCATCCCGGAGAGGCCTGAGTCATACCAATAGACTTGCATAAGGAAATCTGCCCGGTGCCTTAAATGTGTGCTGCTTGGCAACTGTCAGAGCTTTTTCTATCTCACTCCAATACATAGTGAAGCAGATGTGTAAGTCAAAGTGAAAAATGTAATACAAAGATGACCTCACAGTTCATTTAAATCCTGAGGTAGAGAGCAGCCAAAATGATGGACCCAGATTGATCATAAAATTTTCAGTAATGTGGGTTGAACTTTGAGGTTTGGTCTCTAAAGCAAAGGAGCTTGAACCACACCACAAAGCGAACAAAAATCTCTCTTAAAATGTTTCACCATACTCATTGTTGCTGGAAAATTCACAGTATCCTTTACTTCCTTCTAACTCACCTTTTTATACTTACTAATGGGACTTGAGGGGAGGCCATGAGAAAGAGTGCAGTGCCATGTGATATCCTAAGAGTGTAGGTGGCCATTTGTTAACCTACATATCCCTGAGCCTGAACCAGTCATCCACCTCTTTCCAGGATCTGGAATTTAGAGGGACGTTGTCTCTCTCCCATTTTCCTTTTACATAAAATATAGCACCGTTTCTTGAAGCCAGTTTCGACTGTCAGTGTGTCCTATTTGGAATGCTCTTGTCAGCTTTAGTGATACCTGGCCAATGGAGCCCCACCAAAAGTTCCTTGGCAGTGTAGTCTATACAGCTTTGAGTGTATTGTATTGCAGTCAGCTAAAACCTCCGTGTTGCATTTACTGTGACTTTAAAACGAAACATGTCCAGTCATAAGATACAAGTGCCTACAAAAAAAAGTTAGTATTTGCTCATATGTTCTGTGTAGTGGCCCAGGAAATGACATCTTTCCCCTATTTCCCCTCAATACCAGAAAAAAATTCCCATGTCACTGTTAAGCACTGGCAAATACTGGTAACTTACAGTGTTATATCTACAAGGGAGGGACCGCCTTTTAAGAGACTCATCCTTGTCATTTGAAAAAGAAACTGCATGGTGCACTCTGAGGAAGGAGTTGTGAAGTCTTTGCCTTGACTGGTGTAGTTCCATGAATGAAACCCCAGTCTGACTTGTGTTTTGTTAGTGGCTGTGGCAGTGAGATGCCACTGCAGTTGTGCCATCAGAGGAGTGTTTACAGTGGCAAGGCCGGGACAATTAACTGGCTATGAGCGGGAGTCGCTATGTGATATGCTTCTGTGCTTTGTCTTCAATTCTGGGGTCACCCCCTGAAGTAAAACATGTGTGTATTTAATCTGGCAGCAGAGCCTGTAGAGATCTTTTGTTCAGATGGAGAAGTTGTGCTTTCAGGTAAGTCAGCACGAGAAGCACAGCTGTTCTTTCTGCTGTTCTTTCTGCTTCATCGTGGTGGCTGGTTAGCGTTCAATACCAAGGGAAGGAGGAAAGATGCTATTTCTGATTGTTTAGGAGATGCAAAACAGAGCAAAACCAGCAGTAACAGGTGTGGTAAGATGCGACGCAGGAGGGCTGTGCTGTACTTATCCCTGTTACAAATTCAGAACTGAAGGATGCAGTTATTTTCTTTTCCTCTTCACAAGTTTTCTCTCCTACTCCTTCAATTTGAAAAAAAAAAAAAAAAAAAAAGAAATTATATTAAGAGGGGAGAACTAGAGTGGGAAGTGTGGCAGAAAACCAGGGATCTCCTCACCATGCCTGGGAACTGCACAGGGAAAAGAGAAAATTAATCTGTTTTGTCCTGTACAATGCGTTAGGGTTGGTTTTACAGTTGGAAGACAGTTGGGCAGTTGGGTTTACAGCAAAAGGTTGTCATCTGTGACTACTGTCCTGCTTCTGCATTTACTAAGGGCATCCTGCACAGATGCCAAAAGATTTCACATCTAGTTTTTGTGTGGCAGATCACTTCCTGAGCAACAGTGTTGGGGTGAAGCTAATAACCTGCTTTCCAAAGAGCTGCCCCATTCCAAAACTTTTTGGAAGGAAATCTTAGTCAGAGAGAAGAATCTTACCTCAACCATGTTGTATCAGCTAAATGAAATACTGAATTAACATACTGGATGTCCCAGGTATAATTTGAATTGCTAAAGTCTGACAGCTTAGTTGACCCACAGCACACTGACCTTATTGACGCAACTAGGATGAAAATTCAGCAGTGAATCTCTCTTTCCATTAGGAATGTTGGCTAATAGTTTGAAAAAATGGTGATTTCAGGGGCCTCTTAAAATTTTTATTTGTGGATTACTTAAAGGAGCCTGGTTTTTAGAGGACAGTCCTGAAAATCAGGATGCTAAGGTGTCTGACTGACCTTCAGAACTAGAGCCTCTTATAGCTGTCAACTATTTCTTGAACTTTGTACGGTAGTTTCTTCTAGGAACATGAATACAAAATTTCGATTTGTTTGAAACATGTAGAATACCACATGTAGAATACCATTTTACCTCAAGTATGATAAAGACAGGACATTTTTAAGGCAGATACATTTCTGCATGCAGTTCACTGAGAGTAGTTCACAAAGTAATTGCTTTGTGCAGTAGTTCCAAGGCATTTATTTGTTCTAACAAGTGTACTAAGTGGAAATGCTTATTATTATTTTTTTAACTATCAAGTCTTTCTTTGGGTCTCTCAGCAGCAGGTGGTGAAACAAACCAGGCTCCTGGTGTATTTAAACAAGCAAAGGAAAAACTCTCAGTGAGTAAAATGATCTTACTGTTCATCTTTATAATCTCCTTTTGTCCTTATTTCAGATCGTTTTGTGTTAATTCAGTAAGTAATTGTGTGTTCCGTTTAAAAGTCGTGTTCCATTTAGAATTTGTTTGCCATATTCATTATTCATTTTAAAGGGTAATTAAAACCACCTTTCCTGGATAACCTCTGAATTACAGTCCCAGGTAGTAGATGATGACAGTTTGCACATCCATAAGGGGCACACAGACTCCAGACTGCAGGAGTTGGATGTTGTTCAGCATTTTGAGCCAGGTCATCCTCTGGGATAAACTGTGTACCTTGGCCCTTTCTACAGCACCCGACTCATGCTGCCACCTTGCTCGATTGCTATGTAGGCAGAACCCCCCCGCCCCAGGACTCACTGGGTGTCCTCTGATGCACCATTACATTGCCATGCATTCTGCAGAGGTCATGCCTGTGTAGAAGTTATTGGCCAGTAGCATTTTGTATGCGATTAAGTGCTTTCTGATGGCTGTTTCCTGCACTGCTGATTTCTGTCTGTGTTTTAACCTGACGGTTCTGTGCCCTGCCTTCAGCCGCTCTGCGGCCTGCTCTGCTCCCTGTGTCTGGCACTCCTCTGCTGAGTTTCCTTTGGCAAATACTGCAGTGCCTCTCCGCCCTGCTCCCATGCTGACCCTACACTCTTCCTGTCCCATCACTCCAAAATCCCCAGGAAACCCACCTCTTTTCACTATCCCCTATGCAACTATTCCTACATGACACTGACACATGCTAATTCACGTCTGCAGCACGACAATACTTTGTCGGTTAGCCATCATTAACAGTGAAGAAGTTATTTAGGATTCCTCTAAATTTCCTAATATATTCCATGGCTGATTTGTGTCATCTGTCTAACCAGATTGTTAGTTCTTTGGGGAACAAAAATCTCCGTTTCATAAAGTGCTACACATTATTTATGAATCGTAAGAAATTGTTAATGATGATAGCAGCATAACTGATTGGAGGCTTTGGAGGAGCTGTGAAATTTAGATCTGAATTCAGCCATGGATTCTGGGATTTCATGTGGTTTTTCAGGTCTGACCCATTTCAGCTCATAACTGGGAAACTGCTAGACCTTCTTTACTAGTACAGCAAGAAATACCCAGACAGGTTTCTGGGCTGAGGCAACAGTATGGTTTATTACTGTCTTTTCTTGGGGGATGATCAACACTTATGCAAGAGAAGTCAATACTAGCCCATTTTCAGTCATCTGTGTTCACGGAATGCCCTAAGTACAAGCACTGCAAAACCATTCTCTGAAATTATCTGCTTTCTACACACCTTTCTTATTCTTGTCCCTTACATTATAGCAAAGATCAGAAGTCTGTCTCCTGCTTACTTTCTCACCCTGTTGCTTCACTTCTCCGATTGCCACACTGACACAACTCTTGGACATTTTCTCTTCTGTGCCTTGGCTTCACCTCTGCTTTTATAAAGACCTCTCCCTTTTTGTTGCTGTGTTTCTTCCTCATATTCAGCTTTTATGTCCTTCAAGTGCAACCTTTTCCTCTCCACTGGTAATGTTAGATCATCCAACACAGTCAGTTTTGTTATCCATCTTCAAGCTACAGTTTACATTGCAGAACAAGTTCAGGAAAGGCTAAGCAGTTCCATCTGCTGGAAGGAGCTGTGCACCTGCGGTAGCGAGATGATGAGAAATTCGGTCACGTGTTAGGAACACCTCTGAAATAAAGTGAGGTTTCTGCGTCCCAACTTCAGCAATGCCTGAGTCTTAGTCAGGGTTACATAGATCTTTGTCCTGTGGACAGCTGACACTTCCAGCAACATGAATTATAACAGAGGTCAGAGGTAATATGTCACTAACAGCGAATAAGAATAGTTTTCTGGGCAAAGCACAGGCAGGGATTGAGACATTTGGTTTCTTTGCTTGCTCTACCAGCCTTGAGCACGTCACTGAAATCTGGCTGGGACAGACTCTGCTGCTATTACTGATGCTAAAAAGTGCCTTGTTCCCTAAATAACACTGAGGCAATCTAGACTGTGATAATCTCAGAGCAGTGCCTTAGTTCAAGGTCATGCCTTTTCCCCAGCTGTTCCATTGAAAGATCTCAGTCTCATCCACCTTTAGCATCCCTGTTAGATGTGCATATTCACGGAGGACACTGGATGCAAGATGAGTGAAAAGGACAAGGTCTCTACATTGTGCCTAGAATCTTAGTCTGTAAGAGTCTTCCAGTCTCATTGGGGGAAATAGTTTGCATGACCCACAAGTTGAAAGAGGTGAAAAACACCAAATGAACATTCGGGCCTCAAACTGTTATATCTCAAGTTCAGAAAACTGGGTGAAAGGTGTTCACAGGATGTCTGTTTCTTGGAGCCACCCAACACAGATAACCTGCTTCCACAGAGTTTTAGCATAATAAACAACTCAGTGGATTTGTAAACATGGCCCAAAGTTTCACAAGCGGATGGGACCCATAAATTGAACTATGACAAATCAGTCAAAGTCTGAAGAAGCCTTTGATGTGACAGAAACACGTATTTTGCAGTTTCTGTGTAGAATAATTGTTCACAGATTTTATTCTGTTTATTCTGACAGTGAAATAGGTATTAGAGGAATAAATATGTTGCAAAACTCATTCTAGGAGTATATTGTTGCTAGTTAAGCACTTCTATCCTCTGGACTAATTTCTAGTCTTGCTGCTTGGTATGGGTGATGATATCCAATAGAAGTCTTCTCAGCTGTGTTGTAGGACTGGAATTGTTTGTTACACAGTTCTGCAACTCTTAATCATGTTGATGATGTCATGGATGACATTCAGCACACCAGCCTTAGTTTTCTGTAGGCTAGGTATGTAGCCTAAGCCAGATGCCTGTCAGGGCTGGACAACCCATTCTTTTCTCATTTTCTAATAAAGACAACTTAAGGAGTAACTCGTACACCTTTTCTGAACATTGAGAAAGTCTAAGTGACTAACTTAGATCAAATGCCAGGTTTTTCATGGCTAAAGCTCTGTACCAAGTCCTGTAATTACAGGCCCATTGGGATTGCTCTTGTGTGTAACTTCATGCTTGTATGAATACAGAGAGAATCAGGCCTACATTGCCAAGATAACAGCCTTGCAATTGTTCTTTGTAGTATCGGTTATACCCATGGGAGAAAAAAAAAAATGTTGCTTAAGCAAGTAGCCCTATTCTCTTTCAAGCAGATTCCTTTTTGCAAAGCAGTTAGGTGCTCCTAAGTGTCAACAAGGAATTTTCAATCTGTCCTACTGGTGTTTGATTGTTCTTTCAATGGGGTATTATCATCATTCAGAATCAGACAAGTATCTCATCACAATGACATATCATGTCAGCCTTTCAACCATTTACAGGTTTCCTGATCCCTGGACTCCACATTGTCAATATAAATTTATGAATTTCTATAGAGTGACACCAAATTCACAGACTACAGTGTTTGGCGTACATTAGGGATTTTGTGTGTACACAGTGGCACAAGAAGCAATACCGTCTTGTCCTTCTGCCATTGTGGGAATACTGGTGTAACTTTGCTTTTAAGATTCCCACTGTTTTATTCTTGACTGTAGCTTGAAGGGAGGTATTTCAAATGCACAACTTAGTTTCAAAGGACTAGGATCTCTTGGTGCTGCTGTAGTTTTGCACTTGCTTCTAATGCAGCCAACCAGCAGCTATACTAGTTAAATGCCATACCTAGCGCCAGTTTGTCCTATTAACACAAGACAAAAATAGCATCTGCAGAAAAAGGCACTTCCTAGGATCATTAACTCTGTCCAGACCCAGATGGTTTTAGCCAGACAACACAGAACTGAAACTTTCATGTATGTCAGAACTGCACAGACACCATTACCAGACACAGGAAAAGTATTAATTCATAGCCTGGCTTTTTTTTTTGGTCCATGTTGCATGTATTTTCCTTTTGTCCACCTTCATGTTGTGTTTTCTTTTGTTTGTTTTCTCATGACTAGACTGCCTCTTTGTCAAAGATTCCTGCCTCAAAGTCTAGAGCAAAGTCATTGCTTCCTCCAAGACCCAGCTCAGCTTGCTCATTAACTACTAAAAGGGCTACTTTTCTCGATACAGACAGTTATTATGTACGGCCCTCCTCAGCAGGCCCAAGAGACTGCTTGCCCTACTCAAAATCAGATGCTAAGGTAAGGTAGCAGAGTTGCTAGAGAGAGTTAGCTCGGAGATGTGTAGGTGAACTCCATGCATCATGTTCTCTACCCACTGAATTTGAGTAACTCTGCAAAGCTTACGTGGGATTACTTAAATCCAGTGGCAGGAAAACTGATTATCAGGCTACAAGATTTGTGCTACAAAATGGATAAAAATGAAGGAGATTCTCCAGAGGAAACATAAGTGAAATAAGTTATAATTAGAAGGACATATCTTCTTTCTATTGATGATATGGATGCTGCTTCACTGACTGCTAAGAAGTTACACCCATTTTGCACGTGGGTAAGTGGTAAAGAACAGCAGTACTAATTTGCCTTCCAAGTTTAAAAAATGTAATTTTCAACCAGTTAGTATTCTCTGAAAACAAATTCAATCCCCAGTGCAGGAGGGTACAGTTCTAATCACCAGCAATAAGGGCGGAAACCAAATGCTCTAGGAACCAAATTTGGTCTATGCATGGGACCATGTTGAAGAAGTTGCAGTATAAATTTAAAGAGATGTTTGGCAGTCCATCCTAGCTTCGCCATGTTTACATTTCACCTGTGTTTCAAATCTACTTGATGCTGAGTTGATGACTATCCCCATTTAAAACCTGTTTTCACTATTGACTTCCATTTTCTGTGTAATACTATGCTTGGTGTGTCTTTTATTGGTTGGGCCCATCATCACATTTGTCTTTGGGAGGACTATCTGCTTATGCAAGACTGTCTTTGGCTGCCTATCCCATAAGTTCAGAAATATTGTAACATACCTGTCCATTGCTCTAACCATGGTAAAAAGAAGGTATCTGCTGATTTCAAAAAGTAAAAAAGATTAGTATGGAAGCAAATAAGATACCAGGATTAATAGTCCTGCACTGAAAAAAGAAGCTGTAGCTAAAAATTTTTCTCCTCAAAAAAATTACAAGTTAGTATTAGAAAACGCAAAAATCACACATCACCTAACAATATAGTGTGGGGTGTATTGTGGGTGCCAGTATTGCAGTTACTTTGCAGGTAAATTCACATAAGAATTTCACACCTAAGCTCCAGAGAATTCTTTTACTTTCAACTTGCACTAAAAACCACTTGTTCCTTATTAAGAATCAAATGTGGAATGCATCCATCTTTACATCCAAGAGTATCTGTGTCTGTCTTAAGTAGCTCAGAAGATGACTATTGGGTGTTATGATGCAGTAAAGAAGCACCAGGGAACTAAGCAGAGCATGGGAGGTAGCTGGATCCCCACAGGTTCCCGTGTGAGTAGTAAACTGGGCCCATAGGATGAGGTTTCCCCCTCTGTATATAAGTTGAGAGAGAAATCACAGCCCAGAGAGTGAGTTTTGAAAACTAAACCTTCCATTTTTTTTGCTACTATTAGGATGGAGTAAGCAAGAGTCCCGAAAAGCGTTCCTCTCTACCAAGACCTTCCTCTATCCTTCCTCCTCGAAGAGGTGTATCAGGAGACCGAGACAGAGAGGAGAACTCTCTCTCCCTTACAGCTTCTCTTTCCTCCTCAGTACGACGGACCACCCGTATGTTTTTTGCATATTAACCCTCTCCTACTGCTGTGGGTGTCTCCCATTCTTGTTAGATTTGTCGCATTGCCATAGCATCATGTGTCCCTACCTTTTACACAGAGGGGTGGGTCTGGGGTATGTTGTTTGAAACCGGAGCCCCACAGACTGTTTTTGTTCAGATACCAAGTCCTGAGCAGCAAGGGCTTGAAACCAGGGTCAAGATGCACTAGGACTGCTGTTCAGCGCAATTGCTGATACTAGAAAATGCCTTTGCAGGGAGCTCAGAGCTGGGTAAGATACTTGACACAGGGCAGGCATTTACAAACAGCAGCAAGAAAAACAAGACCAACCTGAAGTAGGCAACACGAAATATTCTGATGGATCTTGAAAAGTGAACCTAATAGTTACAGTCATTAATCTGCTGCTTCACAGTAACGATCTCCCTGTGCTCTAATCCTAGGGTAAAAACTCTGCTGAGAATTGAGATGTTAGCTAGTGGAATGACTCATTGGGGGAAGAAGTTAGGACAGTAAACCAGCAAGGTCCTTTTATGAGGACCAATATTATCAAATCACAAGCCAAAAGAAATTACAGGACAATCTCACCAAATACCCCCAGAACTTTTAGCTAGATTTGCATTCAGCCCAGGCCTCAGAACCTGGATGAGGCTCCCTGCTTTCCAATGCGAATTCCTCTGGTTTCTCTCTTTAGAAACCCATCTCAGCCCTTTTAAAGACAGCTTAAGGGAAGTAGGTGATTAAATTCTACCAAAAAAAGTCCTTTGAAATTCTTGGGTGATGCTTCAAGGGTAAAACAGAGACCCTTTGTAAGCAGTGACCCCCAGATGGCACAGCAGCCCATTCTGCTGACTAGGAGTGAAAGGCCATTGAGTATTTGCCAATGTGGTGAAGGGCTGAGGAATGAAAAATAAATATACCAAAGCTGCAGGTAGCTGGGGGAAAAAAAAATCATTCCCTTTTTGTCTCACTTGGTATAGTGAGAAGGTTCTGGTTTAGGGTTGTTTTGGAAAGAAAGAAAAGGTTCAGGGAAACTGCAGGTGAGCGTGGAGCATGTTCAGTCTGTCTAATGAGTTATGTAGAGCAAAGAGTTTCTCCTGGACCCCAGGGGCAGCAGTGTGTTGGGTTTGGTCCACCACCGTTACATAAACAGAACGATTAACATACTTTAAATAAGATTTTGACTACTCCCACTGGATGTTTTAGAGAGGCCCATTGGATTTATAATTCCCGAACATTTTAAAGGTGAAAACATTCGGCATTGGGGTTCCCAGGCTTTGGGGATTGGTTTGGTCTTTCTCTCCCTGAGTATTCTCATCAAACCTATGCTTTAAGCAGCCCGGTCCTGCTTATTTGCGTTTGAGAGTTACGAGCAGAGCTGGCTGCAGAAAGCACAGTGCCACAACTAAACTGATTCTTGTGCTCAGTGAAAAGCACCAGCACTGCCATAAACACTGAATGGAGCGGGCACAAAATGTTACAGTATTTATTTATTTTTAACTTGCATGCCAATGAAACTAGAATATGACTTTTAAGCAAGGTTGCCTTCTGTAATTGCTTTCTTTCACTGCACTAATGAAAAATAGCAACGGAATGTGAGGGGCATCTGCCCATCCACACAACAGAGCTATGACTTGTTCATCAGCTGAATGCTCAGCCAGGGTTCAGCTGCAGACACCGGATTACCAGCAGTGGTATGTGACCAGCAGCAGCCAGGCTCTGAGAACCTTAATTTCAGGATTACAATCAGAATTTTTCCCACTCTCTAGTTTAGTGCCTAAATCCACTGAAGTTCGTGACGACATTCTTACTGGCTACTCAGGTTGTCAGATCAAGTTCTAGAGGTTAGATTCCAAGGGTGCTTCTCGTTCTTTCTCCAAACTGGAAATCGGTGTGATATTGTGCCTTGTTTAGCGAGCTTTGCAGGAAGCATAGGTGTTGTGGGAAGCACACCTGTGTTACAGAACAGAGAACTCGGTCACCATGTGGGCATTTTACCAGCTCAACCACACGTGACAAGCTAACTCCTGGCAGGTTGACCAGCAAAGAAACACACAGCGAGACATCCAGTCTGCTGTTCCAGCACTAGCACAGCCATCTTAGAGCTGTGTCTTGCTTGGCACACAGGAATGCAGTCTTGGGAGGTACAGAGGAAAGAAGAGCTGTATTTCTGTGGGTCTAATGCTGTTTTTTTTTTCTTGCATGTAGGATCAGAGCCAATTCGTAGCAGAACAGGAAAAAGTGGGACTTCTACCCCCACTACTCCTGGCTCTACTGCCATCACTCCAGGGACACCACCAAGCTATGCCTCCCGTACCCCAGGCACTCCAGGGACACCCAGCTACTCCAGAACCCCACACACTCCTGGGACCCCCAAATCTGCCATACTGGTACCTACTGAGAAAAAAGTTGCCATAATTCGCACTCCTCCTAAATCTCCAGCCACCCCGAAGCAGCTACGAGTTATTAATCAGCCTCTACCTGACCTCAAGAACGTCAGGTCCAAAATTGGATCAACAGATAACATCAAATACCAGCCTAAAGGGGGACAGGTAAGGATTCCACTCTTTATGTTCATCCATGTGTGATTTAGTCTTATGTGTGCACCTTTGGGATAAGTATGGGATGGGAGCCATTTTGAGTTGCCTTGCAAGTGCTGCTTCTATTGTCCATATGCACTGGTTGTTTAAATCATGTTAATTGGCAGAGGCCAGGAAAACCTTCAGAAAGTATTTTGTGACCAGAAAACTAACAGTGCCTCACTGACATCAGCTGAAAAATTTCAAACGAGTTTGCACTCTATGCCATAGATATGTTTCAGCCTGTATCTCAGCAGTTGCTGCTTACTCAGTCTTCATCAGTACCAGCAAATCAAAGGGGATTGTTTTAATTCAAGCAAGTTCAAATTCAACCTAGATAGAAGTTAGCAGGATTGCACAGCACTGTGACCTTTTCCTGTGTCATTTTACGTGACATGTGCATTGTGTTGGGTGACATTAATGAGGGCTGCAGCCTCCAACCTGGTAAATCCGCCCCAAGTTAAAGATGATGGGAGGGGACAGACGCTAGACTTAACTGTTTTCCTCCTGCAGGGTTTGAATAAGCAGGAACAGGGCTTAAATTGTATAAACTGGAGAGTGTGTCTAATCTAAGAAAAGGTGAATGTGTAACAAGGCAGATCAGGATTTTCAGTTCTCACTGTCTGAAAGAACAAGAATTCAGGGACATGTTGATGCAATTAAAAGGTGAAAAAAAGAGATAGTTCCATACCTTGTAGAATTATGCAATAAAGTGCATTGTCATGAGGATTGCTTTCAGCTGAAGGCTGAACATGTGTGTAGGGTAACAAAATCCCCTGTTACTACAGGCGGAACTTGCCAAACTTTGGAAAGGACAGTAAAGAAGTAGGCTTTTAAGCTAAGCAGAAGGTTTTGGAGACTGAGGAAAGATCAAATAGGAAGTACCATAAATCTTCCTAAGGTATGGTGTTTCCACCTTCCTCTGAAAAGTCTCTGCTTGATGCCCTACCAAGCAGAGCTATGGCCAGAGCTGGAATAGTCTTCTCTCATTTTGGGGCAATGCAGAAATGGTAACACAGATGGCGTTAAAAGCCAAAATTATGTCCAAGCAATTTGTTTGTCTTTCTGTTTGGAAGAACTGTTCTTCTAGCTTACAGGATGAAGCGGTCCATTCTATTCATGTTTAAAGAGTTATAAACCCATTTATAACCTGAAAGAAATCCTATTTTATTTAGAAACAAAGAGGCTGAATGAGGAAAAATAATATAGCTTACCAACACTTATGCTAAAAATATGGACAACTCAGTCGTGGGGATGTAAACAATTATGTTGATTTATTTTTTGTAAAAAGTACCTGTGCATTTCATATTGATTCTGGACACAACCCCATGATGAAAACACCCAGTGCCCCCAGTTCCCTTTTACTTCCCTGAGACTGCTGAGTTACAGCAGTGGCAATGTGAGTGCTTTATGAAAGGCTCACTTCTCAACTACCTCCAGGGACAGGACATCAGGGTGAATAACATGCTCCCCCATTCAGCTGTCCTGAAAACAAGACATTCCAGAAAGCTGGGTTGCATGGTATTTCCAGATCAGATACTTCTATATATATCTGAGTTTTGGAATTGATAATGGAACATACAGAACAGTGAGGTTTGCCTAATGCTGTCTCGGAAAAAAATAATAAATTGGATCAAAACTTAACATTGCAACCATATGCCTACTGCAGGTCTTCCAGAGAAAAAAAACAGTCTCATCTTTTAAACAGTAAGGTATCTCTTAGGCATTGATCCTGTTTTCATGGTAAATTAACACATTCAGTGCTTTCCAGGATTTGGACAGTAGCCAGTTACTCTATAAAGTCAAAAAGATAATGCCTCAGCAAAGGTTCTTCTGCATTTATTTTGACAAGTGTCTGTGTAATTAGTTTGTATGGGAGTTCGATTCCCATTTGACATATTGTGTACCAGATGGTCACAGTGCACAGGGGCTCCAGGAGGCTTGGAACACCAGTTCAGACTGTGCATCTGGATTAGCATTCCTCATAACAAGCCCAGCTGCTGGATGTGGGGCTTGAAACCAGCACCGCGTTAAGCCTATCCTCCTCCTCCCTATTACTCTCTGTGGACTGTAACAACCGTACAAGACCGGGGGCCACAGCAGCTCGTATTTCTTTGTAAACACCATGCCTAGACAGCTACATTTCCTTAGCAGTTCTATAGAGCTGCACAGAGCCTCTGTTGGTTAGTGAAGGATGGCCCAGCAGTTGGTGTTTCACTCTCAGGGATCACAGGGGAAATCTGCTGGGTGGACATAATGTCACTGAAGCTAAAGGATTTTTTTAATTCCCAGTGGTATATGGCCATTGGGCTGTGGGTTGGGCAAAGAAAGACTCATGAGTTTTTCCTTTATGTCTCCTTTATGCCATAGTTGCTCAGTCTAGACAAGAGGTTTTAGGATTAATTCTTTTTCAGTTTCAGCAGTTGAATTTTATAGAGTCTGTGAGAGGACCACATGAAAGCTAATTTCATTTCCTTGTGTCTGCACACTTCTTTAATGTCTGGTGGCAAATACTGCACTGGCTAAAAGGAGCTGTTATCTGCTTTTAGTGATGATACAAGAAGCAAACAGAAAGCTGCTCAAGTTTTACAACCTGAACTGAAAGTGCTGATAGCAATAACCACAGGAAAAACAAGCAAACAAAAAGCCAGCATATATCTGGGCAAGTTAAGTACATAAACATGACATGCAAATCACTAAAGGAATACAGATATGCAGCCCAAAAGTGTCATTTGGAGACAGACTATCCTTTTACCAGAGGCATATCTGAACCTAGCACAAGGTCTTTTTTTAGCTTACAGCTGTCCTAGAGAAAGCAGCCACACTCTGAAACTGCCAGAGGCTGAGGTGCAGAACTGAAGAAGAAGGGGATGTTTGAATGCTAAATAAATCAAGAAATACAGTGCTTTGAATTTCATCAAAAGCAGACTGATTTTACTTCAGCTCTGACTTGCCAGCCACAGAAACAAAGAAGAGGAGAGAAATCACTCCACCTGACGGGGCGGGGTGGGAGGTGGGGGGATCGGGAAGAGCATGCTTCTAGGGGAAGAAGCAAGCTAACTTTGCGCTGCATTAAGCTCCTACTAGAAATAGATGGCTTGAGATGTGTTTAATTGGTATTCTGCAGTCTGGAGAAACGAGGGCTTCTCTGCTTTGTGATGCAGCCAGTAGGTGGTTGTCTGGTTTTCTCTTTATAGTAGAGTATGGTGAAATGTATCATTCTTGGCAAAGCACAGAGGCGACTTGCTCATGGGTATGTCTGCTGGGCTTCAGATGGATTTTCGCACCGCATCAGCTGTGGAGGAAATGCTGTGCTTTCAAAAGTAACCCATTTGCATCTGTTCTATCTCAGACAGCCCAAGGGAAGCATGGGGGAGCTGGGGGAAGGGGTTGGAAATCTGTTTCAGATGCCAAGACTGGGGTTTTTCTTTTCTATTTTGATTTTTTTTCTTCTTGAAATCCTGTCTATGGATGTGGTTTGTACCATACTGGAGTACCGACGTGCTCTAATTGAATCTTTTCATTACTGACCAGGCAGACTATTTACAAAACATCATAGGCCAACAACCAAGGATAAAGCTGACCTAGATTTCTTTTAATTTAATCATAAAATGTACACCTAAAATCTCAGCCGTGGGCGAGAACTTCACTAGATGTGAATCAGCACAGAGTCATCAAAGTGAATGGAGCTGTACAGACTAGAATGCCATGCATAAGGTTTAAAATATCACTAACTATAGTAACAGCCAGGCACCTTGTAAGAAGTAAGATGACACGTAGAAAAATGAAATACCTAAGCCATGTTGAAAAATGGAGTTAGGAAGATGAAGGAAGAACTTCACCATTTTCCCTGAACTGTAGAAAACAAAGTGCAATTAGTCATGGGTCACAAAGTCTGAATAAATTGATGACACCACTACCCAGTAGAACCAGTCCAGAAACCACACAAATGCTGGCAAGGAGAACAGGCATCTGCATTAGATGATAAAATAGACTGGCACAGGGAAGGGTAAGACATCTCAGAGCTGGGCAGAAGAGGACGCTTGGATGGATATCTGTCATCTTCTTTGCACAATTTTTTTATTAGCTTCAAAATCAGTTTGGATGGCAGGAGAGATTCCTCCGCAACACACCCCCATCATCACAATTTATAACCCAGGCTGCAGAGAACAGTAGGCTTCTGAAGTGTTCCCTGCCTCAGCTACAGCCTGCCAGGATGCAGAGTCAGTGCAGAGACAGACAGGTCTGGTGGCACCGGAGCTCAGCACCTCCTGGGAGAACTGCAGGTCAAAAGGGTATTCAGCAAGTTCCCTTTGAGATGGCATCTTGTAACTCCTCTTCCTCCTGTTTCACATGTTTTTGCACCACGTTATGAACACTGATGACTGCCCAAAAATTAATCCGAAGAACTAGATTATATGCTATTGGTGCACCGGCTGATGAAGAGTGTCCTAAAAGATAGTGGAGAATATAGGCCTAACAAAAAGTGCAATCTGAGCTGTTGCTGGGTCGCATTCTGTCTCCCATCTCCTTCTGGCACATCATGCACTTTTTCTCCAGACCATTGAGCCAAAACCACTTTGGCCCAGGTTAAGAGCATGTCCCTGCTCAGTACAGTGATGAACATAAATGAGTTTATAAGGTTCAAGCTTTGGTGCCTTCCCCAGCCTGAGCCACAGGAGGCAGCTGTATAGGGAAATGTGGATTGACATTGTAATGTGGCTGTTGTTAAAGTACTTAGCTAATGAGAGACCGGGAGGCAATTGTTTCCGTACTGTTAGCTGCATTCATTGGAATAAGTTTGTGCATTTACCAAGTCAACAGTTCACAACTGTAAGATAAATTCATGTCTGTCAGTCTGCTTTTGTTTTCTTTATACATTCCCTGTTTTATGGATTTGCAAGACATTTGAGGGCATTTGTTCTAGACTGAGAATTAGAAACTAATTCATCCCTTCTTAACTGCAGATCTACAAATGCAAAGTAAAATAAGGAGTTTCAGGCACACCTTCAAAACTCTGTCACAGCTCAAACCCATGATTTTTAAGTTTTTGAAATTTAGTATTTTGGCTGATCATTGCAGATTGTACAGAAATAACATCTTGCAGCTCCTGTGTTCAGACTGTACTCATTTAATGGAAGGCTTGCCCGAGTACAGTCTGTACAGTTAAGCCTTGAATTATTCTGGATAAAAAGCAAGATCTTCTTCCTGACTCATATTTCAGAAAATTGAAGCCAGGCTCTAGCAAGTTTCGGAAAGTTTCTTTGAGGAAAGGTGTTTTGTTGGTAGAAGTGAGCACAGAGTTAGGACTTTCTATCCAGAGCTGACATTCACTTTCTATGTGGCTGGGGCAGAGTAACATCACTGCTCTGCCTCAGCCATCTGTAAAATGTACATCATGGTCATTGAGGACAAACTGCGAACCACAATCAGGAGGGTCACAAGCTGTCTGATGGGGCTGTAGCCACTAACAAAACTTCCGACGACTACAGTAGTCGTAAGCCAATGCTTCTCCCTCTTTCGAAGGCAGTCAGCAGCAGTGCGCCGATTTCTGCCAGTTGGATGGGGTGTGTTTGATCTGTCTAGCTAGAGTTGAAGGTATCAATTTCTGGAAGATTCAGTATCTTTCCACCGACTACAGCGGCAGCCTAAGTGACCAACTTAAGAGTTCCAACTCTTGGCTGGCTAATGTTATAGGAGACAAAGCCCAGCCGTGACTATACGTTGTTGGTCTCTCATTAATAGCAAGGGGAGAAGCTTTTTTCTAAAGTAACTTGAAATTACCAGGACACAAATTCCTGCAAAAATCTGAGTCATCCCAGCAGCAAGTTCAGCACAGGAGGCATTTTCAGCTGAGCTCTAACTGGTCTAGTTTTTGCCAATAAAATGGGGAAGGTTGTTCTTTGGGGAAAAATGTTCAGGCAATACATAATCTGGATCGGAACTGCTTGGTCATATAATAGTGTTCTGTCTTGCACAGAAAGGTGAGAAAAAGAGTTTATTTTGCTAGATGGGAAAGGGCAGGAAAGTAAAGGATAAAAACCTTAGAAATCTTGGAAATTTGGATTTGAACAATAAAAAGAGATGCTAAGGGACATAGCTGCTGATCTTTGGGAGAGCCAGCTTGCACGAGGAGATAAACACAAGATATTTTTTTGAACTTGAACTGAACAACCTAATTTCTCCATTATGCTGGAGTCAAGAAAATCCAGACATAGTGACTCAAAACTCATCCCTTCTTAAAGATAAGGAAACTGATTTGAAAAACTGTGATACTTGATGCTCAACACTTGATATTTGAAGCTATTAGTACTCTTTCCATAATTAGGGACTGTTGAGTCTAAAATGTAAGTATCAAACTCCATAGTTTAGCAAAAACTGGTTTTGGTTGGGTTTTTTTTTTTTTTGTTTAAGGGAGTACTAAAACAAGGATCCTGTGTTTTGGCTGAATTAATTGAGCTCCTGGGATCTCTTTTATTTGGTGCGTGTGAATCTCCTTCAATTTCTTTTACCATTCTTTTGATCAGCTCCCCAAATTTAGAGAGGAGTCCGATTACGGAACGTGTGTCACAGTTCACCTGACATGGATCTTGCACTTCCTTGAGCTGTTTGTTAAATTCAGCTGTTGTCTCTTGGCTGTAAGCTCTCTGGCATGGAAGATGGTCATTCCACTTTTTATTTCCCAGCACAATTATGCAAAACCTCTCAGTGTTTCTCTATAGGCCTTTTCTCCCTTTATTGGTAGGGACACGCCTAGTTCAGTGTGGCCACTGACATTAATTAGATGAATGCAGTGATTTGCAAATAGGTAGAAAGAAGCTTGTAAATGAGCCATCGTTGTCCTATGTAAGTATTAAAGACATGGCTGATTGCAAGACATCTCTTCTATTTTACTGATACTTCCCATTGAAAGTACCTATTTTCAGTTGTTTGTTTCACAGTTTAAGTGTTCAGGCTGAAATATTACACGCTCAGTGTCTGCCTCTGTGTATGTTATTAAAAGTCAGAAACGAACCTGTCTTGTTCACCCTTTACTAAGAGCGAGATGAGTATGGTATGTGATTTTGCCTATGCTATGTCCAGCGCAGCCTTTTATTTTGAATCTCACTAGCTTGTAGGCTGGCAGCTTCACTAGTGTTTGTATCCAGTAAGTTCAGGAGTGCAAAGGCCGAACATGATTGCAAGCTCTGTTTGTAGATGTGGAAAGTCTGAGGCACAGTCTTTCTCTTCAAGGACTTTGCTAGGCCAAATAAATACCCTTCCCCCTCCCTCTTCTCTACCTGTAGCCTCTGCCAGGAGCGTGAAAACTGTAGTATCATCTGTCGTTGGCAGCATATAGATTTGGAAGCACTTAGAACTGCCTCTTGATTCTAATCAGGTTTTAACCTTAACCATGCTTCCTATTCAAACCGATTCTTGTCTCACTCAATCCCTGTGTTAACCAGGAGACCAAACACTGAAATAATGTCTAGTTCCTGGTATGTAGCTCTGTCAAATTACTGTGATGCTGTGGTAAGTAGGAGGAACCTGCCCTTTTTGATAAGCTGTTAGGAGTCTGGGAGCTTTTCCCAATATCACAACCCCACAGCATGTTCAAACAGCAAGTGGAGCCAAGTTAGGGTATTTTTAAATGCTTTAGGCACAGTGTTTGTGGTATTGCTTCTCAGAGGCCATAACTGCAAGGCAGGGAGAACATAAATCATCAGCTTCTCGGAAAGTATATTCAGAGCCTGTAATTTCATCAGCCTCACAATTTTTGTTTGTCAAGTATCTTTGTTTTGGTGTGTACCAGTGTAGTACGCCACAGGAGGGAAGCTGTTTGTGGATTCTCTGCACAGATGCTGGTAGGTTAGGGGCTTTCCCTCTTGTTGTGAAAAGCAGCTGAACTGAATGATTCTAGGCAGCAATGGAACATAATTCATTCTCTTTCATAAACAGTTTTCAGTCATTGATGTAGTCTCTAGCAGTGAGGCACAACTGAATGGAACTCTCTCTTGCATTTCTCTGCCTTCCACTCAGTGTTTCTACAAATTTCTGCTCATCTTGAACCCAGGGGTGCAGTACTGACAGAGGAAGGCCTGTTCGAGGCCCCTGGACTGGAGACTGTTGTACATAGAGACTCTGAAATCCAAATTCACTTTCTTTGAACAGCCTTAGGGAGTCATGTATCTAACTTGGAGATTCACAGGTATTGCTAGCCTGTCTCTTCTCCTCATGTCAGCCAGCTTAACCAAAAAACATCCCTTCTGGTGTAGTGTAGATGTTGCCCTTGGACCACAGCCCCTTCCTGTTTAGAGTGTCAGTTGGGCCACTATATGTAGGAAGGGAGTTAGTTTACCCTGCTGAGTGTAGATCATATATGCCTCATCTACATGAACTCTGAGAAAAATACCTTCAGCAGTTGGTTTCCTAGCAGGCTACCCATAAATGCCCTGCAACTCCCAGTACTTTGACAGATAGCATTCAAACAGCACAGAAGGTGTAGGAGCACAGTGTCCGATACCTGCTGGGGACTACCTTGAAGTCGTGTGAGTTAGTGAGGCTATACTGTGTGCACACTGGCACACAGTCTGTGCTGGCCTTCAGTTCTGGACCATTGCTGAGGAGTCATCAGAGGACAGAGTGGGGGGAAGGTCCCTCAGACTCTCAGGGCTTTAGGCAGAAGCCAGTTTTTCCCTGGGCAATGTGGTTTTGTGGAATAAACCCAGCATTGTCTGTAAGGCTTAATTTTTCCACTGTGGTTTAACTTCATGTGGATGTGACAAATGCTGAGGAACCTCAGTTTGGTCCTGATCAAAATACTGACTTCCAGGCCCTGTCCAGCATCTGGACAAACCTGGGCAAACCAGCATTAGATCAGAAGAGAATGTATCCATTTCAGACTGGCAGGTCAGCGCCAAGGGTTATGAGGGACTCTGTCAGGACATTATCTTGTTGAGATGTTTAGTGAGTGTGAATAGAGAGCAGTCCTGTTTCTGCCACAGACTAAAATATTCCCTTTTCTGAATGAGAGCATGAGCAGGCTTGATCTTTCATTTAAAGTTCAGCACAATTGAAGTACATATATGTACATCCCTACCACACCTCCACCCCCACATGAGATGTACATACACATTCAGGAACACAGAGACCTTCCTGGTGAGTCATGGTGTTCACGCTGTCTCTATCGCAGGCAGCTGCACCATCTAATTCCTTTCATCAAGTGCTATCATAAAAGTTTACCATTTTCTTGTCATAGCTGTTGCCTTGGGAGGCAGTTGCAGAGCCTCCCTGCTCTGATAGTTACAAATTTTCCTCCGGATTCCAGCTTCAAATAATTCACAGTCAGTTTACATTCTTTGTTCGCAAGCCAAAGTTTCTCTTTAGCCTAAATACTTCCTGTCCCTCTCTGGTACTCCCCTTCATGTTTACAGTCCGATTTCTCAAAGGAAACAAAGCTCGTGCTGTCATGCTGGCTGGCTGGCAGTCTCAGCCTTCCTCATTTGTAACTCGTTGGCCAATTTCAATAGTGCTGGCAAGGGAGCAGAGATTAGAAACACAGGCGGTCCCTCCAAGTTGGGTGATAGTTGTTGACTGGGTATGAAACAGAGACTGAGCATAACACTGTCACTGGGGTAAAGGCAGTGATAACTCAGCCTTTCTCCACAATCAGAGCTAACAAACAGCTAGCCGGTTGTGTATTGGCTTCTACTTAACCAGTCTAGCAGACCAGGGAGAAAGCTTGGGAGATACTGCTGGCAAGAGGGGATAGGGCTTGCTGCAGAATATAGGATGGAGGGATTAAGCAGTTTAAAGCCTTAATCTATAGGAAACAAGGCTCCATTAGTTTGTGGAACACTTCATTCTAGAGGGCAGGCATGATTTAAATATATGCAGGGATATTGATATATTCCAGGAAAGGGCGAAACAGATCATCAGGGAAAACCTGGATCAGTGCAGTTCCTCCCCATGCCAGATGACCAGCACAATACAGCCACATCACTCGGCTCACTTCAGCCCGCAGCACAGGACATAAATGATACATAGGTCTCCTGCTGGCCCCTCTACACATGGGCACATTTCACCCAGTGAGACAGAGAGGATAATTGAGATGATTGGTCCTTTACATATCTGCTAGCCAGATCCATGGGCCACGAGACTCAAACTGCCGGACTTCTGGGTGCAAATCAACCTTTAGGCACTTGATCAAAGGCACCCTCTGAACTTATCACCTTGCTTTGGCTCCATTTTAAGCTACAGGCCCCCAGTGCACAGTGCTGAGGTCTTGTCATGACCGCTAAATCAGCATTTTCAGAGCAAATGCATCCCTGTGGCCATTGCTGAGAGGTGCTGCTGATCCATTGCTGAGAGAGACGTGCTCAGAAAGTGCTAGGACGGCTTTCTGTTTTGCCCAGTTGTGTCTGGCCTGAAGCCCTCCAGGAGCCAGATCTGACTGCATATCTGACGTGTGTTTCTCTAACTGATGTGACACCTGTCTTGTATAGTACTGGGGTACATTTTTAAACAAATAATATATGGAGAGAAAGCACAAGCATAAAACTCCAAATGCATTTGCTTTCATGTTTCAGTGTACGTTGGTTTACTTGGACGGATTAAGCAGATAGGAGGGAGAAAGATAGAAATCAGTTTGCCTACTGAAGATGCCCTTCTGAAGGTGACCTAGCAGTTGTGGAGTTTTCTGGTGCTGTCATCACCCATCACCCGTATTGCTGAGCATGCCATCACCATAGATCTTTGCCCATTAAAGAAAGAGAACACTGAACATCCTAATGGTTTGACTGATGTAGTGGTTACATTATATGTAATGAGGGCGACCCATGAAACAGCTTGCTGTGAAGAAATTCTTCAGATTAGCTGCAAGCGTGACCTTCTGAAAATTTCTTCTTGGAGTTTACTGGTTTTAAGTCAAGGGTGCACTCCAGGTGCTCAGTGCTAGAGGATTCGACTCATTATCTAAATGTGACATTATCCCCACTGCAGGAGCCAAGAGCTACAAAATCTGATATCCCTATAAGGGGGCAAATAGTCTTTTCCTGGTTTGGAGAGCTGAGGCACACACGGAGTGATTTGTCTTGGATTTGTCAGGGAGCTGGTTTGCAGCTGCTTTGTGTTCCCGGAGTGGTAAGAAGCAGCATTAAGGTACCCTGGTGTATCTTTCCCTCTCTCTTATATCAGTATCGGTTAGTCACTGTAGATTTACCTACAACAGCGGCCAACAGGACTGTGCTAAATAATATGTCAGTGAAGGCTCTACAAGTGCCATTTAGCAAAATTAATAGACAATGCCCCAAATTCTGTGGCTTTCTGTACAGGAAAGAATATAAATTTGTATTGTGTATTAATAATGCAGAAATAAATTAAATCCAACATAACATTTGAATAAAGACTTCATATTTAACCCAGAGAAAGAATATGCTGCATAAGTGGCACATTTTGAGTAAGTAAAAGCTCCTGGTGCAAAGAAGGCAGGTGCAGCCTTGGCCAGAAACGCCTTCTCACACACCTGAAAAGCCTAATACTGCTGAGCACAATCCCCCGCCCTTGCTCAGAAAGAAGTCTGAAGTGGTCTCACTGAGGTGTGTACCTTGCACCCAGTTGTCCCTGCCTACTGGTAAGTGCCATCCAGCAGCACATCATTCCCTGGGAGAACAATCATTGGTGGCACCTGAGTGCTGCCAGGTAGAGGAACCACTGTGACATGGGGTCAAGCACAGGACAGCATGGCCTGCCCTTCACAGAGTTCACCTCCAGGCACTGTCATATGCCTGCAGTGCATCCGTGGCTAAGGTGACACAGAAAAAATGTGGGCTTCTGGCATCTGTAAGGGAGGCTGGCACCGTCAAGGGAAAGTCAGGTACTTGTTCTGCCAGAAACAAAGAGCACAGGGGAGAAGCACAGTGCTGCTAGCACCGGAGAGGTGTTGTGACCAACTTTATGGCCAGCACCAGAAACCAAGAAGCAGTGATTGCAGCTGTAGGTTTCCAGATGGTGTTGTTTTCTGCATTGCCCTTTAGTAGACAACAGTCAAAAGAGAGAGCAGTAGAGAGCTCTGACTTCAGTCTAAATAATTTTGCCGGTCCCCTTTCAGAGGACACTCAGAGGTCTGTTGTATGAACGTAGCTGCTGTTACGGCTGTATGGCAGAAGGAGGGGTGAAGTACCTCAGGGTTTCAACCCATGCCTAAGCTGGCTGGATCTTGGATTTCTGCATCAAAGGCTGGAGTGCTGAGCTGTGGGAAGGAGGTTTCCATCTTCTCCTTGTGGCCAGTTCAGCAGAAACACTGGCCATCACTCAAGAGAGTCTAGGACAAACTGTCCAAGGACTACGTCCAGTCCAGGCAAGCAAGGAGTTCTTTGAGCTTTTCAGAGAAAAGCCACCTCTCATATCTCCTACTGTAAAAACTTTCCCGTTTGTATTTCACCACCACTTCATGAGGTAGAAGAAGAGCAGCATAGTGTATTTACATATGCTGTGTTAACATACTAAGCATAGAGACTGGCACGGTTTACTTTCTCACATTTCAATACAAGTGTCAGAAGGAGTCACAGCAAGAGGCAAAATTACCCTAGCTCCCTTGTCCTGCACCCCGATGGAGCATGTGTATGGTATATAGTAAGTTACCTCCAATTCCTTTTAGGTTAGAATTTTAAACAAGAAGATTGATTTTAGCGATATTCAATCCCGATGTGGTTCCAGAGATAACATCAAACACTCTGCAGGGGGAGGAAATGTAAGTAGTACACCCTGTGAACAGGCATCTCCACTGTGGTGACCCACCTTGCACAGCAGACCCCTCTGTCTCCCTTCCTCCGAGCACTACTTTCCTTCTTGCTACTGTTTCACATGTGAGTCTAGTCTGGTAGTCATGTGAGCCATGTGTATGCAGTGGTGGCCTCCTGATCTTTCTCCACTGAGCACAACACATTTCCAGAACTTGGAAAGGAAAAGGAAATGAGAAAAGAAGGGTTATGTCTAAATGCCCAAGGGTGCTGACAGTAAAAGTCCAGTGTGAGGCAAAATGGTTCTGTGCCTTTCATGGGGGCGGCCCAGGAAAGTAATTTCCAGAAAGAGACCGCAGACTCACAGTTGGCCGTCTTCATGAAGTGCATCAGCCCTTCCTCAGCTAACCTTTCAGTTACATGCATTCATCAGAGAGGAAGAAGAAAAATGAAACGTAAGGTCAAAGAAAGCTCAGAGAGAGGGTGTTATCAGCCAGCGTGCGGAGTGCTAATGCTAATGCCACAGCATTATTCCAGTATAACAAACTTGAGGTTGCTCAGGGTTTGACCAGACACCCGTCAGTTCTAGCAGTCACGCTGGAATAGCTTAAGGTGGCTATGGACCCCCCTGATGGAAATTATCTCCCCTCAGATGGAAGAGCTGATGATGTGGGTACGTCTGATCCAAACAGATTCAGTACAGCCACCAGCGCTCGCTTAAGTCATTGCTGGTGATATGAGCAAACCAGTGGCATTGCAGTCATCCTGGAGCTCCTGTCTGGCTTCGAGGTGCTGCAGCTTCGTAAGAGCTGGCAACATGGTCACTGTGATTGTGGGCTGCATCTGGGAGCTGTTTGGGAGCGCAGCAAGGCAGGACTGTCACTCTGTGACTTTTCCCAATCTGGGCTCAGCGCAGTCACGGCAATGTGGCTGGCAGCAGGGCACAGAGCAGCAGGAGGAGGGAAGGTGCCTGTGCTGCTGCCTGGCTGAGCAGAGCGGTGCCACTGCTATACGGTGAGCACCACTGAGCTGGCTGGCTGAACACCAACCAGCTCAGGTACAGCTGCAGGAGTCACGTGTAGATTTGTCAGACTCTCCATAGAGGATTGTCATGAAATGCCTACCGTATTTAGATGCAGAAAAATGTGAAACAGATGGTAGAAAAAAAAACCCAGTTCCCAAAATATTCTTAGTTGCCAGGATGCACATTCAAGAGCACAAGCAAATGGGATGGGTCGTGCTGCATGCAGGGCTTCAGAGCATCCACCCTGAGAGGAGGCTCAGAAACATTTTAGAAAGAACGCATAAGCTGATCTGCTTTGTCCTCCTCTTTGTTTTGCTAATAGTAAAGCTTAACCCAGCTCTGTCATTTCCCTAGGTGGGAAGGAAGCTTGCTGTATTAATCCAGGTGTTTCCTCCTTTGTGGCATGGTCTGTTTTCTACTAACCATCTCTCCTTTTCCAGTGGTTTGTAGAGGCTTGGGCTCTTCCTCTGCAGGGCTTGGCTTTTTATTCTTTTCATTCCTGTAACTTGTGTCTGTGTGCTTTTGACAGGTGCAAATCGTAACCAAGAAGATCGACTTGAGTCATGTGACTTCCAAGTGTGGCTCGCTCAAGAATATCCACCACAAGCCAGGTATTGTAGGAATTTCTGGGATGTGGGACAAAGCAAAGACCTAATCCTGTTATGTGAAGGAGAAATCATGGATGATACCATTCTCTTTTATAGTCCAAGAGAAAGTAAATAACTTTGGTAATAAAAATAATATTCTTAACTCTACTTAACTAAATATATAAAGACATGAAGATACGGGACCACCTAGTTTAGAGAGGAGATAAAAATATAATGCAGAAGAACGCCGCTGTGGCATAAAGTCAGTTTGATAAGATACTGAAATGCAGACTGAACTCCGCAAAATACTTAAGTGTGTGCTTAAATCCCATAAAAATCAGTAGGGCTGCAGCACATGCTTACAGTTTGAATATGTGTTAAAGATTTTATATCTTATTGAACATGCAATGTGGTATTCTGTGCTCCTCTAAAATCATTAGAACTCAACTAAAAGGGAAGTAATGTGAATGCACCCGTGTGCATCAGGTCAGACTTTCTCCTGAGCCATTCCAGCCTCTTAATCTGCATTTCCTTTTTCTGTGTAGGAGGTGGGCGTGTGAAAATTGAGAGCGTGAAACTGGATTTCAAAGAAAAAGCTCAGGCTAAAGTTGGTTCACTGGAAAATGCCCACCACGTACCTGGCGGTGGTAACGTCAAGGTAAGGGGACAGCCATCAGCGAAAAGGCTACCACTGTGCCCCAGGCCCAGTGACATTATTAGAGCTGTGAATTCAGTGATGGCTCTGATTTGAGTAGGAAACATCTGTTTGTTCTGCTTCAAGCACGCTCAGATGCTGTTTGTTCCCTTTGGAATTTGGAACGACCAATCTCACATCCACATCTAAGCTGAGAGTCAATCTTAAACTGAAATGTCCTGTGGTTTGTGCACTGGCTTTCCCCTAAAGATAAACTTTGTTTGGGACCGTTGTATAGCATAGGTGTGATCTAATAAGTTTGTAGTACGGGTATCCCAGAGGATCAGGACTACTTTGTGAAACAGGAGGAAAACATCTCGAAAGTAAGATCGCTCCCACAAACACTGGAAAATACAGATTTTGGAAACAAACCACAACACTCATAAAATGCCTGTTAAATTCATACAGCTACAAACAGTGGTACTGCTTATTAAAGCATCCATCAGAGACAAAAATAGTAAGAGAACGTAACATAGTAAGCCAGCATATATTAAACAAGGTGAAAAAATCTTCAGTTTCAATTATTCTAAGGAGTGAAGAAGCTTCAATCCTTTTAAAAGTTCTTAAAAGTAAACAAAATGAGACCCAAATGGTGATCTATAACAAGATAATTTGGTGAATGTATAATGTGTTAAATTCTTTGCTTTCCTGGAGCAGATTGACAGCCAGAAGCTAAACTTCAGAGAGCACGCTAAAGCCCGTGTCGATCACGGGGCTGAGATCATCACGCAGTCACCAGGCAGGTCCAGCGTGGCTTCACCACGCAGACTCAGCAACGTCTCATCCTCTGGAAGCATCAACCTGCTTGAATCGCCCCAGCTTGCTACCCTCGCTGAAGATGTCACGGCAGCCCTTGCTAAGCAGGGCTTATGAATTTGCTCATTTCGCATTGTATGAAGTAATAATATTTAGGCATGAGCTCTTGGCAGGAATGGGCTCAGAGCAGGTGTTACATTCATTCTTTACCATGTCTAAAACTAAGTCACATCCCAAGACTTGTAGTTACCATACAGTTAAAAAAAAAACAGAAAAAAAAATATAATTAAATAGATGCAGAAATTGGCCTGATCTCCATTTACAACAGGAAGACACTGGCTTTATATGGGTATACAACTGCAGTATGTTACATTGGACAATTATTGTTGCTCTGCTCTGTCTTGCATGGAGTACCGTACTATGATCAAATGCATTTTTACCTTTCATGTGCCTGAAGGCCATCCACCTCTTTCTGAAGAGCCTTGTTAATACCCCAGGTTCCTCATTTCACTGTTCTGTTGATAGATGGGGAAATAAAAAAAGTTGCCCATTGTAAGTTATTACAGGTTAAATTAACAGTCTGCTTACCAGAAGGAAGGGCATATAGAGAAATTCAAGTTTAATTAAAAAAAAATGTGTTATTTTGTATAAATGAGTAGAACAAAAGTTGAATTAAGTTATTAACATTTTTTTGGACCTGGTTAATTATGTCAGTGTATAGCTGAAAAGCCAATAAATTATTTAACTAATAACTAAAAATAGTAGTGGAAAACATTTGAAACATGCTTGGGGAAGTGACGTAAAAAAGCTGTTGAAAGCAAGCACTTCCACCCCAACGGACTTGTGTCTGATTAGAAAGTTGGTTAAGCGGCTAGATTTGTGTACGCACCACTGGTTTCACATCCCTTCCATCTGTTTGATACAGTATTATAGATAATATATATATATTTCTCTGTGGCCATTTGTGATACGCCCTCCTCATATACTTGAATATTCTACTTCTTTATTCACAGTATCTGTGTCTCTTGCACCCTTTGGTGTTGCAATTTTAGGTATGTAAAACTAGATGTTAGCAGGGTTTTTTTCCCCTATTCATAAGAATACATTTTAAAAAAATGAAAATCTTAGCATGAAGTTGCTTTCTGTAACAACTAAAAGCCGTGACCCTGTTTTAGTGCCAGATGCAAGTCTCTTCTGTGATGCTAGAAAAAGGATTCCTTCCCTCTTCCCTTCCCTCCCTTTCTTCACAAAGGTATGATTTTTGTGGGGTCCAGATGTTTGTAAAAGGGTCTCCAAAGATGGCCGAGTTTGGATTCTGGATTTTTGAAAAATCCATAATAGTTTGGTTCTGGCTTTTTTTTTTCTTTTTCTTTCTTTTTTTTCTTTCTTTCTTCCTTTCTTTCTTTCTTTTTTAAACTCCTGTAGTAACAGTGAATGTTAGATTTATTTATTTTTTTCTTTTGCTAAAGTTGAAACACATAAAAAGTATTAAGATGTTGTTTCCACTCCTTTAGTGATGTCTCATGTATACACTCAGGCACTCAGATAACAGTGATAAACATAACAGAGATGCCTGTAAATTGTAGTACGTGAATAAATAAAATGAGCTCCCTAGACTGGGTTGCCATAGTGATTCATTAACAAATAGGGCATCTTAAAATCTGAGCAAAGTGGGATTATATCGACTATAAAAAGTATAAGAAAAAGTGTGCATAAAAGATAAAGGGCAGAGATATATAAACAACCGATCTAACGGAGTTACCTGTGAGAACTCCGACACTATCTTACGGACACTAAGAGAACACTGAAGGTAATATGGTAGTATTACTCATCAGCGGATAATAATCTGCTGATACTATATGTACAGTAGACATTATGAAATGACCAGTTTACATTCTTGCAGATTGTTTGATCTTTTCCTTTTGAAATCTCTTAACTAAACTTTGCACTGTCAGTTGAGCTATGCTTGATACATGTATTGGGTTAACATTGTGTGTTGGAAGCTTTTGATCTGTTCTTTTTCCTTAATTTGTATGTGTGCGTGTGTGTGTTGGGGTTTGATCTGAAAAGACTCATAGAGAAGATTTTTATGTCTGTGGAGAAGGATTCTAATAATTAATAGCACAGGATTCCCCATCATTAAATTCAGGTAGTAAGTGCACAGTTACTAGACAGTAAATATTCAGTGGACCAAAGGGGGATTTTGGCTATGCTGTCACAGCAGTACAAAGACAAAACAAAATGATTACATCTCTCAAAATTTTACGGAAGGTGAACTCCTAACAGCCCCACACATGACATTTCAGCTCTGCAAAAAGCTTTTGCACACTATAAAGTACCTAATACTGTTTGTAAGTCGGTTGTTTTATACAAAGGATAGTGAGTTTAGAAGCATGCAAAGTGCATCTGGAGGATTCTGATTTCTGCCTTGTATTTGTTATACTTTTGCTTAGAGTAATCCTAAGAATTCACATGGAAACAGTGTGAAGTGAGGTGCATTAAAAGCCTCTTCCCATTTTTCCAGAAAAACAACAGACAGAAAGACAGAAGGAAAAAACAACAGTATATGACATTGCTCTGATCATACTATCAGTCAGTATAAATTAGCCTTGCAGTGGGGTTTTTTTTTTATGCCTTTTGCCAATGTGGGAGAGAGTCTGTGGTACTACTGAACCTCAGCTTCTCTGAAGCTGAACACCAGCTAGTGAGAACAGTGTTAACCTGAGACTCAAGTTTTTTTATTCTGCTTTTAAAATTTACATACTCTAGAAAATGAAGCTTAGTTAATCCACCTATGAGTCCAGAGTTAGTGGTGTAACACACCAGGTCATTTATTTCATGCATTAAAATGAGCTTTCTTGTCTTGATTCAAGCAAAGACCTTTCTAGTCGTTATCATCCTTCCATTGAAAGAATCCTAGAACGCTGTGGAGTTAGATGAAAAGAAATCAAGAGTTTTGTGCTGTTAAATAATAAAAAAAACCAAGTTATGTTACATGACTCTAGATGTTCACTGAAAAAGCTCATCTTAATCTTAACTTCTCAAGAAGAGAGTTGGTTTTGAAAAGAACGGTTTTGTAAATATGTAATGCCCACTAAAGAAGATAGAGCCAGCTTCCTGGAAACTGCATCTGTTGTGTTTCTTTTCCACAGCCATGTTGAGCCAGCAGGTATGTTGGGTGCCTGAGACCCAACTCTGTAACAAAGCAGAGTATTAATCCAGACAACAGGAATGGTGAAACCTTGTTTGGATAGCTAGGGGAGAGCCCCAAATTAATAATCCATCAAACCGTAGAGACAAAAGAAAATGTGCTTCTGCCTCATCTGCAGAGTTCTGTTTCTATGTAACCACAAGCAGAAAAGAAGCAAAGTTGAGCAAACCTCTGTCCAGCAACAGTAAAGGAAAAACTAATACTGATGAGGGAAATCGTGTGCCCACAAGGGCTATGTGTATTTTCACTGTACGGCAGTCAGTGGTATTACCCATTCAACGCTCTGCTAAGGTACAGTAGTAACCTCATCGTGACAGCTTACACATCTAAGTTCGCCTACATACGCGACCCAAAGGGAGTCGAAAGGCAGCCAGCATAGACTACCCCATGTGAGCAGAAGTTTTTTCCATGCTGGACCAAATACTGTTTGAAAGCCAAGTACAAATGTCCCTTCAAAGGCAAATGCCTTGAAGAGTAGATCACGTTCGCTATGAAAATTGATGCAGGTAGATTTCTAGCCTAGGTGTGTGTTGAGTTCACTCACTAGTCAGATCGCTAAGGCAACTCCCTCTGCAATTCCAGCAACTCCCACTGCAGGAAGGTAAATTAGTTTCGCACTTGGAAAAGTCAAGCGTGTAAAAGCCACTTCAACTTTAGCAAAGAGAAAAAGCCAACAAATAAACATGCTGTATGCTGGGATGTCAAGGAATACAGTCTGCTGTTACAAACCTGTGTTTTCTCTGATAAGTCTAGAGCCTGTTACCATAAAAGAGGCATTTCTTGAATGGCTGGTGGTAGGTAGTTCATGTTTTTCAATCCGATTTGCAATTGTATTTGTTGCTGTATAGTGATTGTTTTGCAAAATAAAATCGCTTGTCATCTAATTGCTTGTGTCGGTTTCCACTGTTCGTGATACAGCCCCTCCTGCATTCAACCACTGCGCATTGCTGCCCTGCGTGGAAAAGAAGTATCGCGCACCTGCTGGTATTGCGTTGTCGGTCCTGCCAGGTGAAGTCGCGGCGGATTAAGTCGTATTTCTTAGCTAATCCCTGTTACGTCTTGCCAAAAGAATCAGTCTTTACACAGCTAGTGCCCTCTTCTGCAGGGCAGTATTTCCCTGCTTTGTGTGAAGACGTTATTCTGTCCTTCACCCTGGGGTCCCAGCCTGGAGGCGAGGTTCAGCGTCACCCTGCACTGAGCAGGCTGAGAAGGCCCGTGAGTGAGCCAGCTTCCCCTCCCTCGTCACGGTGTTTCCTTTGCCTGCCTTCGGCGCAGAGGTGTGCGAAGGCATCACCGGTGGCCGGAGACATCCCTTCGTCGCCAGCTGGGCCGCTGGCAGGGACTTGTCGCAGGTTTGGATGGCGGCTCCACCACTCTTCCTGCTTTGGCCGAACCGCGGGGCAGCCTCCCTGCCTCCCTCCCGCTCCGGTCGGGCAGGAGCCGCTGCCCTTGACGGGCCTGACGCCGTGAGGGGCGGCGGGTCTGGGGGCGGCCACCCATTGCCCACAGCACACCTCGTCAGGGAAATGGCGGCTATCGCCCCGCCCCGCCCCACCGCGCGAGCACGGTTCGCGCGGCCAACGGCTGCCTCGCGCCCGCAGGGGGGGCGCGCGCGCTCCGGCGGGCTATAAATACCGCGGAGCCGTTAACGGTCGCCGAGTGGCCGTTGCTTTGGTGGCGGGGTCTGCGCCGCGCTCCCTCCCCTCATAGCCGTCGGGAACGCCCTGACCCGCCGTGAGGGGCCGGGCCTGGCCCAGCCGGCAGCGGTGGATGAGCGTGGCCGGGGCCGGCTCCCTGACAGCCTCTTGAGGACGGTGGGGTCGTGTGGATCTAAAGGTAATGGGAGCTGTGGGCGATGAGCTCTTGGCGCCGTCCTGAAAACTAAAGGGGAAACAGCCCGACGTTTGAGAGCTGCTTGAAGTAGTTTGTTAGTTTGGATCCGTTGGTGGATGCTTAAAGTCCTGCCTTAGCTCGGGTCAGGGGGGAAGTGCGGCTCTGTGTTGCAGGTGGAACAAAGAAACGCTCTAGAAAATGTTGTGTGCTGGCCAAAACCACCTGTGTGGACCAGGTGCCTTCTCAGCATGGGGCTGTGATGTGGGGAAACAAGGAAGGCTCACCTCTCAGGCTCTCCTGCCTTTGCACTGCCCGCTCTGGTCCTGCTCAAGTAAGGCTGCTTCTGATGGCTCTTCCTGCTCTGATGCCTGCCCTGGAGGGGTTTCGAGCCTGTGCCATGCAGATGCAATAACACGGGTGGAATGAGAGCTTCCGTATCAGCTACTGCGTGAGCTCTGCATATTCTGCAGAGTTGGATAACAGCGGTGGGACTTGCTAACAGGAGAAGAATCCTCTGAACGTGGCTGGGAGCCTGAGCAGTAGGAGGGGGACACAACTGAGTAGACTGCCTTAAGTTTCCCAGGCCCTGAACAAGCTGGACTTTTCACATAATGCTGCAATGTTCATAAATAAATGCAGCCAAACTACCTGGAGGAATAATTAAATGTTGCTAATTATCCATTAAAAGCACCCTCCTAAGGTGTGGCACAAGGCAGAACTAATATATAATCTGCTAAAAGGAAAAGGATTAAGAGGTTGAGAACAAAAGGGTAAATCCTGATTTAAGCATTCACAGCTAGAGCAATGGTTGAGGACAGCTGGTAAGAACGTGTTTCCTCCTTTCAAAGTGAACAAAGAAGAGGTGGTATTTCTGATTGTTGTGTCTTACTAGTGGAATTTGGTAGGTGATGTTTTTTATAATTTGCTAGCAAATTGTGACGTTGGAGCACTGAGGTGAGTACAAGCTGTGAATAAAATCTTGATTAACTACAGTGTTACTGGAAGTGAGAGAAGCCCAGGAATCCTGCTACAGTGTTTGCTAGATGTACAGAGGTCCTGTCCATCCGGTGCCTATCACAGCTCATGGGGTATTCCTTGCATTGTACAGGAACATGGTAGAAAAAAACAGGTGGGTGAGTCAGAGAAATGGATCGGATCAGAGTGGCAGGCAGAAGGTCTTTCACCTAGAGGCGTGTGGCCACGCAGAAGTCCCGGCTGCTGCTTTGAAGATAAAAGACAGTGTGGCCCTGTGTTACGGGTTTGTGTGGCGTGCCTTTCTTTGGTGGCAGGGGAGGGGGGCTGCAGAGATGGCTCCTTTAAGAAGCTGCTAGAAGGTCCCCGGCGCCAAAATGTTGGACC
>VYZV01044450.1:0-13972 GCA_013401275.1 Pandion haliaetus
TCCCCTAATACAGCATCTTTTCAGATTACTGATTTGAATTTTGTGGTATGTATGAGATGCCTGCATCCTAGCATTTGAAATTAATGCCCTGAACCAACTATAAACCAATTGAGCAAATCACGTCAGCATGAAAAGCTGTAATCTGTTAATGTGAAAGTATATGAAATTACTAAATTGTGCAAGTTTCTCTACACTAAGTAATGTGTTGTTGTGTTTTGTTTTTTTCTGCAGATGTCCTCCTCGAACTTTTTTACCAGCACTGTGCAAAATTTTTCTTGATGAAAGTGCTCCAGACAATGTATTAGAAGTAACAGCTCGTGCCATAACATATTATCTGGATGTATCAGCTGAATGCACCCGTAGGATTGTGGGAGTGGATGGAGCTATCAAGGCACTTTGTAATCGTTTAGTAGTTGTTGAACTTAATAACAGAACAAGCAGGGATTTGGCTGAGCAGTGTGTGAAGGTACATGTACTGAAGAATGTTCTGTTTTTAAGAATGAGCTGCAGAATTTGCTGTTTCTGAAGAGCTTGCTCATGCTCTAATCCTATTTATTTTATCAAAATGTGAAGCAAAAACATAGAATGTGATAAGTGTACACGCCAGTGATGCTGCTTATCTTTACTGTCAGTCTGGTGCTCTTCAAAGCTGAGATTCCTTTAAAAAAAAAAAGTAAAAGAAGTGAAAAGTATTAGAAGAAAGTTTTCATGTTTACCTTGCATGACTAGAGTGTTAAAGGCTAATTTATGCTAAAAAGGGGATGAAGAATTGTTCCAGATATAGATAAATTACCTGCTGTGAAAAAATTGTCTGCTGTCTCGTCAGTGGCACTGGACACAGCTCCTTTGCACCCTTGTGAAGTTTTCAGAAAAATTTACAAGACTCTTAAAATCTCTTGTTTAAAGCATAACTCATGGCCATGTCATAGCATATAGTTTGTCCTTGATTACCATGGTATCTGACTTTATGCATGTATTTCTTATTTACTAGTACATCACTGAAGTACTGATGTAAACAGTACTCTTTGAAGTTTCAGAGCAGTCAGTTGTGTGTTATCCAAAGACTTAATTCTGCCAGGAAAAGATACTATTATTTAGCTGTCTCTCATGAACACCTGTTATGACCATGCTGTTGGGGGATGTTCTTGTATTTGCTTCTGTATTTTTGAAGAAAACTGTAACTACTAGAGTAGTGGAGGCTTTGGCCCCTTCTGGATGTTGAGGAAGAGAGAGTTTTTTTGTTCTGTTGTTTTGTTTCCTTAACCAGTTCTGTAGAGGGATATAAACNGTTGAATTGTGTTCTGACATTCATTCGTGACAGTGGACACCTTGTTCATAAAGATACCTTGCATTCAGCTATGGCTGTAGTATCCAGACTCTGTGGCAAAATGGAGCCTCAGGATTCTTCATTAGAGATCTGCGTAGAATCACTGTCTAGTTTATTAAAACATGAAGACCATCAGGTAACTTATATAATAGTTGGCTCGATATGCTATGAATTTAACTTCCATTATGTTTAATAAATTAATGGCTAGGTATTTTTAGAGAATCATAGAATCATAGAATTGTTTAGGTTGGAAAAGACCTTTAAGATCATAGAGTCCAACCATTAACCTAGCACTGCCAAGTCCACCACTAAACCACTGTGTGCCTAAGTGCCACATCTATGTGTCTTTTAAATACCTCTGGGGATGGTGACTCAACACTTCCCTGGGCAGCCTGTTGCAATGCTTGACAACCCTTTCCATGAAGAAATTTTTCCCAATATCCAATCTAAACCTCCACAGTGTAACTTGAGGCCATTTCCTCTTATTCTTCCTTGTTACTTGGGAGAAGAGTGACATCCACCTTGCTACCAGCCTCCACAACTATATGTTTACGTAGAGGGTTTTTTTATTTGTATACTATGATAGTTTCCTTTACAGTTGTGATGACAAGAGGATGAAAATGCTGTTTAGCGTTTGACTCCAAGCACTATTGCGTGAATGTGATCTTATTTAAACTCTGAAAAGTTTATTGAAAAATACCCTGTAACTTTTTCCAGTGCATTTTGAAATACTTTCTGAAGTAATTATTGTTCTATGTCTGCACCTCAGTCACTATTAAAGTGAGCATAAATAAGAGACAAAAATCAGTTTGGTTTGTTTTTCTTTTGCCAAACTGAGAGGCAATAAAAACATCCACAATCAATGTTAAAATATTACATTGGAAGCCAGCTTAAATGGTACTACTATAGATGCAGCATCACTTCTTTATTGCAGTTTTATTAACTTGAGATGAAGTAGTCCTTGTAAAACCCAGAAAATGAATCCTAGAGGAATTATCTTCCTACCAGTAGAATCCTTTTGTGTATGTCATACTAATTCTTTGCAATAGCTATTTAGCCAAATTCTTGCTGTGCCCTGGCCAGGCTTCTTGTCCATACCATTCTCAGTCCCTATTTTCCCCCCACCTCTGTCCTCATTCCTTTCTCTACACTCATTCCCCCCCGCCCCCAGTCTGGTTTATTAAGCACATTATACTTGGGAGATTGAATCTGTTTGCCTGTGAGCTAAATTTTTGTATATATTTTTAGATTTTTTTGGAAGACCCAGTTGGTATGGGACTGTTACAGTAGCCATTTCAGAATAAGCTGCCATGGTTTTTAGACATTATGTAACTTTATTAATGCACTGATCATCTCGGGCAAGCTAATTCTGAAATTTAGACCATGACTCTGTAGTATTTTAACTGTTTCCCAATTCATAATGTGTTTGAAAAAAGCAGTTGCTGGGGCTGTTGGAGATCTGAATGAGAGTTCAAATTAACTTAATCTTTTAGCAGTTAAGCTTTAAGATAAGTGTGCTAAAGAGTTGAGTAACCTGGGTGATAGTAAGTAAAGCTGTACCAGTACCCTTGAGAAACGTGTTTTGGGTGAAACAAGCCTCAGGATTTACAATGAATGTTGGTGTGTATTATGGATTTGCCCAGTAACTTCCTTTGTAAAGTTTTGTTGCTCCCCCCCTCATCCTTTTACACTGTTGGATTTGGTCACTTTCTGTGTGGGCTGCCAGTTAGTAACATGACTTGAGGGAAGAGGTCAGACCAGATGAATGTGGCGCCAAGAGCAGCTTATCTGTAAATTTGTTTTTTTAACCTTTCTACTAAACTTGCAGTTTCCACAGTACTCTTGCTTTGTAAACTGATGCCGCTAATGAGGTACGTTAAATAAGCTGACCCTTTCTTGTGGATTTCTGACAGAGCTATTCTGGTTAAAATCCATAAAGTATATACAGATTACATAAAGATTGGCAGAATTGTTTATCCATCGTGCTGTCAGAGAACTGGAGCAAAATGCCAGAGGACATGAGTAGTGACCACTACAAATTAAAGAAAAACTCCCTTGTAAAAGAGTACTGATAAATCAGAATGCTTGGCATGCAGAGACCATGCCAGAAGTTTATAAAGCATGCTTTGCATTTATTCAGGAGCAACTTTGTTTTTCAAATCCTTGCAAACTTAATGGAGATTTAAGATTTTAACTTCATGAAGTCTCGCTAATACTCTAATCTTGATCTGTGTGTTGGTGAGTAACTGTCTTTAAGCCCTTCGTTTGTGATAGCTGACAAGCATTTTGAAAATGGGCTGCACTAGAAGTTGATGACATTTTAGGCAGCGAGAACTGTAGTAATTTAGAGTTCGGTAACGAATAGGTGGGTTGTTTTTTTGGTTGGTTTTTTTTTATTATTATTTCTTGACACCAGCCTGGTTTGCTACTGCACATCTACAAAGGCAGATGTGCCTGAAGCAGCTCATCTTGACATGCCTATGCAAACCTCCTGATCTGAAAGATGGAGACACTTTCAGTGTATAGATGAGAGAGATGTTAAAGGCAAAATCTCCCTTTCTTTTCAACACCGACAGGAAAAGAAGTTGGATCCTTTCCTGGGCAGTTAGCCAGCAGTATTTTTTGCCAGATTAAGAGGATCAGCAGTAAGCCTTGTTTCCACAGTGTCACTAGTTGTGGGGTTTTGTTTTTTTTTAAGTGAGAAACCTAAATTTGGGAGTTCGTATTTTATTGTCACAAAAATACTTGCATATTCCTGGGTCAGGTTCTCAGTGGACAGTCTGGGTTAACTAAGGGTAAAATCTGCTTTTCCCAGTTTGTCCTATTTTTTTAGGCTTGGTCATGTAGATGTTTAAATACAACCTTAACTATCAAATTTCACTGTCAGTTTAATACTTTGGGAGTTCTGAGTTGGTATCTCAGCTAATGGCTTGTTTGATAGCATTTCTTTTAACAGAAAGCACCAAAATAATAAAACATGGTAATAGTAGCATAATATTAATTATAAATGTCAAATTATAACATATTAGAATATTTTGTATTCTATAAATATAGAAGATGAAACTGCAAAGAAATTTTCATCTTCATTGTTCTTTGAGGAACAAATTTTAAATTCATGAAATGTGTGAAAGTTAGGAAGTAAAACCTCATAGTGCATGTTCTTGGTGTTTTGGGTTTTTGTGGTTTTTTAAAGTTTTATTATTAGAAGGTGCTTTAAGAGTTTCTAACATCAGAATCACCAGAAGGTTAAGCACTCCATGTTTCCATACCAAGCTGTGGGTTGTTTTTGTTTTTTTCAAACAACCCTTCAGTGAGCAGTTCAGAGCACTGTTGGATTCTGACTCAGAGTTTCTGGCTTAGAAAGCCTGTCTCCTCCATTCATTGACTTTCAAGAGACCCTGTGGAATTTTGTCATTGTTTCTCTTGCGTTTCTTTCTTAGGTTTCAGATGGAGCTCTGAGATGCTTTGCTTCATTAGCTGACAGATTCACAAGGCGCGGAGTTGACCCAGCCCCATTAGCTAAGCATGGATTAACTGAGGAGTTGTTATCTCGAATGGCAGCTGCTGGTGGGACAGCATCAGGACCATCTTCAGCTTGCAAACCTGGTCGGAGTAGCACTGGAGCACCATCTACAGCTGCAGACTCTAAATTAAGTAATCAGGTGTCAACTATTGTAAGCCTGCTGTCAACCCTGTGTAGAGGCTCTCCAGTAGTAACACATGTAAGAAATCCTTTTATGCTACACATTTTGTTCCATAGGGTTTTTCCTTTCATGTATTTTAATATATGCAAGATTTGTTTTGCTATTTTATATATAGATACACAGGTTTATAGATTTTATTTTTATATATATACATACACATAGGTTATTTATGAAGAGGGGAAAAAAGGAAGCATTTCATATGGAAATGAAACCCAATTCTGATAGTATTTTCTAAAGCCCTGTATATTTTTTATTGTTCAGACTTTTAATTATTTCCAGGATCTCCTAAGATCTGAACTTCCAGATTCTATAGAAAGTGCGTTGCAGGGTGATGAGAGATGTGTACTGGATACCATGCGGTTAGTAGATCTTCTTTTGGTGCTACTGTTCGAAGGGAGAAAAGCCCTGCCAAAATCCAGTGCTGGATCTACAGGCAGAATCCCAGGATTGCGAAGACTGGATAGTTCTGGGGAACGTTCTCACCGGCAGCTGATAGATTGCATCCGCAGTAAGGATACTGATGCACTAATAGATGCTATTGACACAGGAGGTAAGCAAAAATACTCTGAAAATGAGATAAATAAAGTAGCTTTCTATTTTTATAATCTATGGTGTCATAAAAAATGCTTAGGTAGTACTTTGAAAATCTTTATATACATGTTCACTTTCTTTGTTAAATATACAACGGGTCTTGTTACTAATAATTCCTATGCTACTTTTTTTCTTTTTAATTGCAATTAAGGGCATAAATGCTTCCCTAGAATTACTGAAGAGGCTTAATTTTTTTTTAAGACCTGCCATTCATTTAAAGAGCACTGATGAAGTTTAATTTATAATTCTGGGAGCTTTAACTATTTTATTTAATTGTGTCTTTCAGCTTTTGAAGTAAATTTTATGGATGATGTAGGACAAACTCTTTTAAACTGGGCCTCAGCTTTTGGAACTCAGGAAATGGTAAATTAGTTTTATAGAATGTTAAAAACTTAGGTTATTTATGTAAAGAAAGATAAACTAGTTTCATTTTTCTTGTTTAACAGGTAGAATTCCTCTGTGAAAGGGGTGCTGATGTTAACAGAGGTCAGAGGTCATCCTCATTACATTATGCAGCATGTTTTGGAAGACCTCAGGTAGCAAAGGTATGATTTAAACTGACAGCCTTACGTACTGACTTTTTGCCTTGTTCTGTAGAGTACGTCTTTGATGCAATAAGTTTAACATGTGCACTGTAAAGTATTTACATGTTCTTTACAGTTTTTTATCAAAATACAAATTTTTCATTATGATAGGGCAGTAATATGAACAAAAGTAGTTTTATATTAGCTCTACAGATATAAAAAGCACGTAATGTTCTAACTTTGCTTACAAGCAAAGAGAAAAGTGTAGGAAAGATGCATGAAAAACATGTTTACTACTTTGGAAGAAGGAATCCTAATTTTTTTTTCATATTTAAAATTATTTGTTCTCAGACTCTCTTACGACATGGTGCAAACCCTGATTTGAGAGATGAAGATGGGAAAACTCCTTTGGACAAAGCTCGTGAAAGGGGGCACAGTGAAGTAGTAGCTATTCTTCAGTCTCCAGGTGAGTGCAGTTTTTAATTCCATACCCTTGCTAGTAGAAATGCTCATATATGTTTAGTAATTCAATTATTAGAATTTTACTGTATTAAGATTAATTTTAAAAAAACTAATATTTTGTGACCAGCCTTCCTTAACCTACAAAGTACATATGAAAACCTTAATGTTTTAGATGTTCTTAAGGGGTGGGGATTACTGAAGAAACTGCTGACTGGACACAAGCAGTGCCAGTGGTCCTGCTCTTCAGCTGCAGAATGGGGCTAGACTGGGATTTTGCTGTGGGTTCAGAGGATGTCAGCCTTGGTAGCTCCTCTGGCTTTCTTTCTACATGGGAGCTGCGCTTTACCTGTTCATGAGACTTTTGTAGCGCTCGAGCCACAGGTGGTTGTGTGTTTATGTTTAGTTCACTTTAAGGACTTTTGAGCTTCTCCTGTGAGTGGTCTTTGGTGGTACTTGTAATCAGTTTTCTTCAAGAAGTCTTGCATATGTAAATTTTATATTTTTAGGAACGCATATTCCCGTTCAGGTATTTAGATGTTGGTAAAGAAAACTCTTACGTTTATTGGAAGGGGTTTTTTGGTTGGTTGGTGGGTTTTTGCCATTGACCATGTTGGGGAAAAAAATATTTTCTAGGGGACTGGATGTGTCCTGTTAACAAAGGAGATGAGAAGAAAAAGAAAGATGCAAACAAGGATGAGGAAGAATGTAATGAACCCAAAGGAGATCCAGAAATGGCACCCATATACTTGAAAAGATTATTGCCTGTGTTTGCACAAACATTTCAACAAACCATGTTGCCTTCGATAAGGTAATATTGTCATGATAGGCAATTTCCCTGCATTTTTTGTATTTAATACACTCTGTTAAAAAAGCCAAGGTGGATTTTTTTTTTTTTTTCATTAAAAATTATAACATCTAAAAGTCTAAGTGAGGCAAGTGACATTTAAACATATTTCTGCTTGAATAGAAGTGGCGGTTTGATTTTTACTTAATATTTTTTTTTCCTTTCTGGGTAAGTGTTGTCTTGGAAAACGTGGTTAGTTAATCAGAAGTGGAGAGAGAAGCATACTCTTGACTATAGTAGCATGATGAAAGAATACTATGTTCATACAGTACGTTGTATGGGCTGTGTATACTGTGTATTTGGTTACAGCTGTTTGTAGCCACTATAATGACAGTACTAATTTAGGAGGAAAACCATGAAGTGGTATCAAGATACATTCATTGGAAAGACTGGAAAAAGCTATTTTAGAAGGTTTTAGAAGACTTCTTAACAGCTTAAGTGTTAATCAACTGGAGAAGATGCCTCTTACTGAGAGAATTAAAAGAATGTAATCTAATTTAATACTTAAAAAGGAATACTGTGGGTGGTATAATGGTTGTGATAAATTGTGTCTGACTATAACCTCTCAGCCTTTTACACTACAAATACAACATTTGCTTAATCTTTTATTTGTGTTCCCAGTGTTTGTAGGCACTGTGAGGGGTGAAAATACACCACTGTGGTGGAGAGAGACTCTACATGAGTTGATGATAGAAAGCCTCAACTAGGTCATTTTAAATGAAGGAAATAAGAAATTATGTTAACAATCTGTGCATGATTAACTGTTGTTGCAGATTGTGGAAAGAAGTAGTTGGCTGTCTGTATTTTAAAGTTTTCTTTGTGAATCAGGTAAATCATGTTTTTAAAAGTCAGTTAAATAAAAAATTCGATTTAACTGAACAGAAGTGATTGGTTTCCAAATTCATTGTAGTTCTTAATAAGGAAAGCTGCATGATGAAATAGTAATTTTAGACTTCAAAGTATAGAGATCTCTCCAAAACACAGGAAGTGTGTGATAGAAACGGAAGGCTGGATACCTGGGAGGAAGATGAAGTGTGCAGAAGTGAATTGCCATCGCTAAGAGTGGATAAAGACAAAATGTATAATAGGTTTACCTAGAGAAGGGTTGAGCAGAGAAAAATACATTCGACTCATAGTGCTGTAGAATCAAAAAAGATCAGTAGGTGAACTATTCTTAGAGATAATCTAGGACTTAATAACCAGTATTGGTTCCAATAATGAGAACTGAAACTCAGGTACGAGATGTCTTTGTTTTCAAAGCATGCATAAATGTAGTGCAAAAGCAGCGTTATCTTGAACCTTTTGTTGCTTTGATTACTGCTTGGATTATCTTTGTAAGAATCGTTTTTTTTTTTTTCCCTATGATCTCTCTTAAAGGAAAGCAAGTCTTGCCCTCATTAGAAAAATGATACATTTTTGTTCTGAGGCGCTGCTGAAAGAGGTTTGTGACTCTGATGCTGGACACAATCTGCCCACGATACTGGTTGAGATAACAGCTACAGTTCTCGATCAAGAGGTAGGAAGAAATAAAATGTTGTCCTTTTATGAAACCAGTGCAAAAAAGGGAGTTATGCACATTGATTCCACATACTTGTTAATAACTAAGCCTAAAGTGTTTATAGCATCCATGACCATGTATGAAGCTCAGCCTGTAAAGATGTTTTTAAGTAAAGAGGTCTTTATTATTTCTTTTCCATCCCAATATATTACAGGATGATGATGATGGACACTTGCTAGCCTTGCAAATCATAAGGGATTTGGTGGATAAAGGTGGTGATCTTTTTCTAGATCAACTGGCTAGACTTGGTGTAATTAGTAAAGTGTCGACTTTGGCGGGGCCATCATCTGATGATGAAAATGAAGAGGAGTCTAAACCTGAGAAGGTAAGTACAGAATTGATAGCTTTATTTGTTCCTGTAAAACCAATACTTAGAGTACAATTTTCACTGTTACGAAAATGTCCAGGGCAGGGTAGTTAGACAGGTAGGTTATTGAATTAATGCTTATTTTATGCCACTTGTTTTAGTTGGTTTCGTTGTTGTTTTCTGTAACTTCATTTTCTGTTAGCACATTATTATCTGCTGAGTTTTCCTGTTCATACTTACTTGTGTTCAAGTTGATTGACACTTGTTTTTGTCCAGTGTTTTGAAAATGACTGCTGAACAAAATTAATCCTTTCTGAACAAAGTGCATCTCTTTCAATGTACATGCATCAAATAATTGCAGATGTTTTAAAAATTGTTATGGAATATTAAAAATATAAAAACAGAAATAATTTTCTACATAATGAAAACATAAGTGCATGTTGAAGTTATCTACCAATTTCCAACAGTCATACTGTTGACTACTCTGATGAACTGAATGAGTAACAGACCACTTTGTATAGTTAAGCCTTAAGTGTATAGTTAAGCTTTTTTACTGTGGGTTTTGAGTTGTTTGGGGGGTTTTTTTGGGTTGTGGGGTTTTTGGGTGGGTTTTTTTTAGTGTTTAGATATTAAAAGGCCATCTGGACATGTTCCCGGGCAGCTGGCTCTAGGGGTCCCTGCCTGAGCAGGGGTTGGGCTAGATGGCTCTCATGGTTTAATCCCAGCCAGGAACTAAGCACCATGCAGCTGCTCGCACACTCACTTCTCCCCGGCCTGGTGGGATGGGGGAGAGAATCGGAGCGGGAGGGGGAAAGGTAAAACTCCTGGGTTGAGATAAGACCAGTTTAATAGAACAGAAAGGAAGAAAATAAGAATAATAAAACGACAATAATAATAAAAGAAGTTAACTATACAACACAAGTGATGCACAATGCAGTTGCTCACCACATGCTGACTGATGCCTGGTTAGTTCCTGAGCAGCGATCCCCGCCCCACTCAGGCCAACTCTCCCAGTTTATGTACTGGGCATGATGTCACATGGTATGGAATACCCCTTTGGCCAGTTGGGGTCAGCTGCCGTGGCTGTCCCCTTCCAGCTCCTCGTGCCCCTCCAGCCTTCTTGCTGGCTGGGCATGAGAAGCTGAAAACTCCTTGACTTAGTCTAAACACTACTTAGCAACAACTGAAAACATCAGCGTGTTATCAACATTCTTCTCCTACTGAACCCAAAACATAACGCTATACCAGCTACTAGGAAGACAACTAACTCTATGCCAGCTGAAAACAGGACAATGGCCTCCAGAGGTCCCTTCTCAACCTCAACCATTTTGTGATTCCGTTCTCACAGTAGAAGTTTTGAACAGAGGTGGATGTCCCAGTCATTAGGCTGCTGTTACGGTTGAGTAGATAAATCTGTATCTGAAATGAAACTTCTTAGAAGTATCTTACTCTATTAAGGAATACTTTTAAAGATAGTTTTTACAGACAGAAAAAGTATGGTTCCTATACTTCTGGTTTGAGTAACTCTTTTTCTCCTCAAGCCTTTTTAAAATGTCTGCGTTTTGTGGTTTTTTGTTGGTTTGGGGTTTGGGTTTTTTTTTTTTTATTTTTTTTGTGCTTGGTTGGTTGGTTTGTTTAATACAGTTTTATTACAGGAGGATGAACCACAGGAGGATGCTAAAGAACTGCAACAGGGTAAACCATATCACTGGAGAGACTGGTCAATCATTAGGGGAAGGGACTGCCTGTATATCTGGAGCGATGCTGCAGCCCTGGAGCTATCTAATGGTAGTAATGGATGGTTCAGATTTATCTTGGATGGAAAACTGGCCACAATGTATTCCAGTGGCAGCCCTGAAGGAGGATCTGATAGTTCAGGTAGCTTCTTTACAATTCAAGTCTAAGTTAAGTTTTGAGACTGTTATGTTTGTTTATATAATTTGATTGGAGCTATTTTCTTTTGCAGGAATTGGCTTACTAAATAGTAAAGGATGTAAACAGGTGGAAGGTGGTCAGTTAATTGTGATGCTTTTTATCAGATAGCATGTGACCATAACTTGACTTCCTTGGTGATTTGTGTTAAGTAACCATCTTGCCAGTAAAAGTGTATTAACTTTGTTTTGTTTTGATTCTTCTCCATGCATACTTATTTTTTTCACCCCAGTCATTAAAAGCACTTTGTAGTGGCCATCCCAGGAAAAGCAGGTTGAAATGGTGATCTGTTGTTTGCTTCCAGCTAGCAGAATGAAATTGCATGTGTTTGAAGACAAAGTAATGGAAAGTTTCTCATCGAGATTGGGAAACAAATTACAGTGTCTTAATTGTTTGCCGGAGAGAGGATAAGGGAACAGACCTTATGCACTGGCAATGCACAGGCGGTTTTAATTTTCTGTACAGAATACACAACTTGCTTGATGCAGAAACAACCCTCCTTTATTGTGGTTTTTTGTTTTGGGGTTTTTTTTTTTGTTGGTTTTTTTTTTTTTTGGCAACAGTTCATGCATCTATGAACCTGCAGACATAAAATGCTTTGCAATATGACTACGTTTTCAGCAAGCCATTGACTGAAATAACAGAACATATTATGATTCAGGATAGAAATGAAGTACTAGTGACTTTATCCATTGATTTTGGGGCATGAAGATGAAATGTGATGTAGTGTGTTTCTAGATTATAACACAGCTGGAAACCACTTCTAGATATGTATTTCTTGTCATAAGATGTATCCTTGCATTCTTTTTAACAAGGCTAATACCTTAAAAAGTAAACAATTTCTGTGTTGAGATACTTGTTTATCATACAATACAATTTTAAGACGATCGATGAGGTTAATTTCTTAAATCCTCATAGCCCCTGGATGCCAATTCTGCTTTCTTCCTTCCAAATGATGTGGGTGTGGGGATGAGACTTTACTGTTTCTGTACAAGATGAGTGAAATGGGGATGGCTCAGATAAATTTGGAGTGAAGAGAACTTAAAACAAAAGAAGTCAGATAGAGAATTTAAGAAGATATGTGTCTTCATGTCAGTCTTTTAAAAAAGATTGAATAAATCCCAAGTTTTTGAACAAGATACCTAGCATGGATATTATGGAAGGGAAGGAGCCAAACTAGGATTAAATGTGTCTTCTTGCAACTTTTTGTCAAATACACATCTACTAAGAGTGCTGACATTGCAGTGTAATTTGCCTGGACTTTAACCATTAGCTCTTAAGAGTGTGCAGCAGCCTCTTTTACTTCAGAGATAATTTTAGTTAACAAATACTAGTTTCTTATTACAGTACAGTATAGACTCAGAATACTATAAGTCCTGAAACACACTATATGTTCTGCTGTCCTAAATCTTTACTGATTAATCTCATGGTATACTTTTTAGGAACTTTACGACTGGCAAGAATATAGAGGGTTGAGTAATGGAATTTGTTAGTGTGTATCGCATGATAAAAGTTGGAGCGGGAGGGGGAAATACATACATACTATGAACATTTTTAGAAGGTCTGTACTCACCCCTCTCCACATTAGCTTAATACTTCTTTTGTTTGAATTTTTAGAAAAAATAAAAGTTCAATGCAAACATTGAAATTTAATGGTAATTCTGAAACTTTAAGTGAGTCTCAAAATTTTGTCTAAGGGAACCCGAAATTATTCTCAATCATGTATAGCCATCGCACTTTTAGTGCGACATGCTATGTAATAAATTTGTTAAAATGTCATTATGGAAATTTGGAAAGGTTTCATGAACAGAATTTTAATTTTGCATATGAAATTTCAAAATTATTTTTATAAACTTTCTCTCTGGATGCTATGAACTTTAAGCAATAAAGAATGTTATGCTTCAAGTGCAGAATTATTTTTGCATACAGATTATTTTTGTAATATGCAACAATAACAATGGCAAATTTTAAAAACCTAGAGCATAAGTCATTGCAGCAAAAGGAAAACAGCAATTTTACAAGTGCATGGACTAGAAAAGTTGTATGTATCAAATCAGTACTCTGAAAGATGAGGATACTTGTTAACTTTGAAGTTGAGATGTAATCTTTACATTAATGAGGTTACTGCAGTCTTATTTTATATGGAAATTTTATTTTTTAAATTATGAACTAATTAATTTTTGGGGAATTATGCTAATTAAAATTTCAAATGTAGTGTGCAGCCTTGTAATTACTACAGTATCAAAATATAATTTAAACTGAGACAGTTGTTTGGAATAATTCCAGGCTAGATTACCTAAATATCCTAAATGTAGGATATGATCCTGTTTGTCATCTATTAAATATCTCCATATAAATACTAGCTTTTAATCAAGTCTCATGTGGTGCCATTAGATTTTTATTTATGTATTTATTTCATGTTTTTCTCAGAGATAGAGGTCCTTAAAATTTTTGTAATTACTAAAAAAGGAATAGGAACATTTGCATTATAACTTGAATTAGCATAATGTCACTGTATTAAGTAGCGTAATTGTGGCTTTCTTGTTTTCTTTGAGGTGAATATAGAGGCTCTACAAAGGAGGTGAATAAAAGTTTCAGTATAGCTGATAAAAAATTTTTTTGGGGTGCCTTTGGGACACTTAATCTGAGCAAATAGCTATTATCTCAGCTCAAATTTGCTTTTAGCACACATTGATTGTCAGACTCTGCAAAGTTCTGTGAAT
>VYZV01044451.1:10516-32262 GCA_013401275.1 Pandion haliaetus
AAGACCATGGTGAGGCAGGCTGTCCCCCTGCAGCCCATGGAGGTCCACGGTGGAGCAGATATCCACCTGCAGCCTGTGGAGGACCCCATGCCGGAGCAGGTGGGTGCCCGAAGGAGGCTGTGACCCCATGGGAAGCCCGCGCTGGAGCAGGCTCCTGGCAGTACCTATGGATCTGTGGAGAGAAGAGCCCATGGAGCAGGTTTTCTGAGGACTTGTGACCCTACGGGGGACCCACGCTGAAGCAGTTTGTGAAGAACTGCGTGGCGTGGAAGGGACCCACGCTGGAGCAGTTTGTGAAGAACTGCAGCCCGTGGGAAGGACCCACGTTGGAGAAGTTTGTGGAGGACTGTTTCCCGTGGGAGGGACCCCACGCTGGAGCAGGGGAAGAGTGTGATGAGTCCTGCCCCTGAGGAGGATGAAGTGGCAGAAGCAATGTGTGATGAACTGATCGTAACCCCCATTCCCCATCCCCCTGTGCCGCTGTGGGGAGTAGGCAGAGAATCTGGGAGTGAAGCTGTGCCTGGGAAGAAGGGAGGGGTGGAGGGGAGGTGTTTTGAGATTTGGTTTTCTTTCTCATTACCCTACTTTGGTTGATTGGCAATAAATTAAGTTAATTTTCCCCAAGTTGAGTCTGTTTTGCCTGTGATGGTAATTGGTTAAGTGATCTCTCCCTGTCCTTATCTCGACCTGGGAGCCCTTTGTTATATTTTTCTCTCCCCTGTCCAGCTGAGGGGAGGAGTGATAGAATGGCTTTGGTGGGCACCTGGTGCCCAGCCAGGGTCAACCCACCACAGGGATGGATATAGATGGGGATGAGGTTAGGAACTTGGAGACAGGAAAGCAAACTGGGGTTGACGGGTAAAGGCAGAGATGGGAAAAAGGTATACAAGTATATATACACACAAATATATACAGAAAAATAGCAAATTAAAATTGCATTGGCAACTCTAAATATAGGGTATTTTGTGCACCTCCATGATTTAATAAGTAACAATGGATTCAGTGTTCAGGTAATAGATAACTTCAGATACTTAGAAAACAGGATAATCTTAATTTGAAGGGATGTCTTGAGCAGCTCCTGGTATTCTTGCTTCCATTCTGAAGTTGTTGATAAAATGCAGACAGTGGCACCAAAGTCTTTTGATGTTGCTTTTAAATGCAAAGGTTATCCTCCCTTCATATACTTTTTTTCCCCACAGGTCTAAGTACATAAAGTGTTTAATAGCTGTCTTATTTTCTTCAAGAAGCAGAAGCTTGTGAAGCTGTTACCTCTGGAAAGTATGTGCTTGGAAACTGACTCTCCTGCTCTGGGGCCTGAAAAACAGGTAAATGATGGGGAGGAGGGACTTCTATGTACGTATATCCAAACCTACACCTTATGGAGGTCAGTTACTGTCACGGGAGAGGGAAGTAGCGTAAGCATGAGTACAAGGGATGAAAGAGGTTGGCAAGTGAAAATTTTGAGGTGAACAAGTCAGTGTTCCTGAGGCTGGGAAAGGAGGAGAAACTCCGGGAATGGGCAAAGGGGAAAGTAATCCAATAAGAATAGATACATGTAATTTCTCCGGCACAGAGGCCACAATGTGACTGAAATTGTGTCAGGAAGTACTAAATCTGAAACACGTGTGATCTGTAGGGATCTGTAATTTGGTCTGGTTTTTGTTTCTTTGTTTTCAGGTGAGAAATGAACCAAAAAATATTTACATTGCTGCAGAATATATTGCCAAAATTAAAGGAATTCCAGTTGAAGAAGTTCTAGAAGTGACTACACAGAATGCGCTGAAAGTATTCCCCAAGCTTCGGAACTTTCTTCAGATGTAGATTCAGAAACTGAAATATGATACTGCAGAAACTATTATTTATGATGTAATTAATAAAACCAACATGCATCTTGTCTTAAAGAGGAGTTTTGCTGTTGGAAAGTTCAAGAAGTGAGCAGAGTGTTATATAGATGCATAGGATGAATATAGGGAATTTCTCAAAGGCCTTTGGTATGCACTGTTGTCATCTCTTGGATGTGATAAAGACAGATTGTTCATTTGCATCTTTCATGTCTGTGAACAAATACTTTGTAAAGAAGAGCACCATAAAATTGTCAGTTTAGTTTCTCGGACTCCTTGCTTAGCTGCTCCTAGTCTGGGAGATGGCTAATGTGCAGTGCTTAATGTCTCCCTCATTAATTTCTCCTGAGTGTAAGTCACACAGTTGTGGGCCCACTCATGATAGAAAAGCTCCTGTTAGGACTTGCAGACTGCACATCCCTTTCTGAGCCATTAAAAAAACCCAGCTGGATGGACATTCTGTGTATGTCTTGTTGACGGGGCTCTGAGTGTGCAGAAGCAACCTCTGATTTCCTTCAGAAAACAGTTGGAAGGAAAGAATTGTAACCCTTCTATTCCTTCTCTCCTTTTGCCTTGTATACAGTAACTTAACAGTTGCTCAGATCCTGGATATTTTGAGAAGAATTTTCTTTGATTTTTTTTTTATTTTATTTTATTTTTTGAATCGTATTCAAAGGAAAAAGCCTGGGTTTGTTCTTATTTCAAGACTTCCTCTTCTGGCTGCTCAGTATCAGGAGATAACGGGATGTGAAAGGGAGACAAGCCCAATGTTGTGAGATCTTGGAGGTACCTGTCTGCTGTGGATTCTGCTATGTTGGCCAGTGTCCTAAAAAACGAGTTTTGTGCTCCCTCACAGCACCTGTGTGGATGTGGGCCTGATGAAAATACTGATCAAAATTTTGCTGACTGTTAACCGGCAATGAATGAGGTGAGTTATATATGACCCTCAGTTGTTCTGAGGGCCATGAGGGAAGTGGAGGCTTTTTCTCCCTAGGGGGAGTTTTACTAGCTCAGTGAAGAAAATATACAAGTATTAACTTAGTCCGTGACCACCTCAGGTACAAAATCGTGCATCGTACCAGCCGATGGTGAGAGCATTTGGCTTTAAGATTTGGGCATGTTTCTTCTATGTCTCAGGTGCCTATGTAATTTTTCAGATTAAACTCCTTCCTGTCTTCCTGGTTAGAGCACCTTATCAGTTGCCCCTTTGCAGAATGGTTTGTAATGCCCTCTTCTGAAATTATCTGATGTCTGCCTTCTGGGGTGTAGGACTGCAAGGCAAAGATTTGGATTTTTTTCCTGTTTTGAGGAGGATGCAGGTGGAGAAGGTATCAGCTCCCAGACAGGAAGGAAAAAAAAAAAAACCCAAGAGAGCAAAAGCTTGTAATGTAAGCGATACCTATCTTAAACTTCTGCTTTCTTCTATGTTTCTTCCTCAATTTCTTAAAATGACTTTGTCAGGAGGTTTTGTGCTGTCTTTAGCAGAACAGCTGTGGTGGTCTGCTTTTTTTGCCTAGAGTTAGCTTATTAAGTTTAAACATATGTTCCTAAACAGTTTTCGGCCTGCAGCAAACCACCAAACTTGAATAATTTGCCTCTGTTACAGTGTGTATTCAGAGCAGCAAATACGTGAGCCTTTGCTGAATATTTGACCCAGAGTAGTCAGAGCCATTTGTTATCCTGGATCTACAGGCACCATTTCCACTAAATTGGGTGAAGGACAGAGTTTGTCTCCAGATGGTGCTAGGGTACAGGCGTGCAATAGTCTTAAGACTATTAATGTGATTGACATTAACGATTAATAACCATAATCGGAGATGCTAAACAGGTGATACCAGGCAGCCTTACACCTGCTTCCTGCTGCCTGCGTGACAGGAAGTCTCCCAGCATTGCATAGGAAAGCAATTATGTATGGAGAAGCTCCCAGTAAAAAGTCAGGCATTGTCCAAATGTTTGCAGAGTTTTGGCCTTATTGTTATTTTCTACGAAATTCTTAGCCTTGCATGAAAACACTGGTTTTGCAAAAAAGGGAACATCAAGTATTTAGTCTGCTCAAAATTCCTCTCTGCAAGGGGGTAACATTCCTCTGGTTCAGGCTTAGCCTTGCAGGCAGATGCTGCCTGGCCCGAGCTCTCGAACGCCTTTTGCTGCTGCAGCGCTGCAAGAACCTGTAGACATGCTCACGTCCTGCAGCTCCCAGCTGGGCAGGGCTCTGCCAAGTGCGACCAGCCTCGTGTGGGCCGTGGCGGGGTTCTGTGGGACAGCCTGTGCCCCCTGTCCCTGCAGCAGCACGGCCCAGAGGTCCTTGTGGTAGCGCGCGAGTGTGGTTGGGGCTGGGGAAGGAGGCACGGGATTGCTTCCACCCGGGTGAGAGAAACCTGGCATTGCAGCAGCTGTGGGTAGGGCGAGCCTGGCAGGGTGCCCATGGCAAAACAGGCAAAACTTTGTCCTCTCCTTAGACCTGTGGCACCTGAGCCAAGTCGTAGGTGGCCTAGCACTCCAGAAAAGGAAAATGCAGTGTCATTCCCACCCCATCTTGGCATCCCTAACACTGAACAAGGGTCAGAAGTAGCCCCCTTTCCCCAGTGCCATTGGTTTTGCTGTGCAAGCTGTGCCCCAGCCCCCTGCAGTCAGCACCAGGGGCACGGTGGGCACTGGAGATAAAGTTGTTGCTTTGCATAGGAAACCCAACTTCTTCACGTGTTCAGTTGGGACTGGTGGTAGCTAACATGTGGGAGGGAGGAAGTATGGTTTCAGAGCTGGAAAATATCATTGAACCTTCAGCAGTCATCCTGTGTCTTTACCTTGAAAGGGGAGTTTAACAGAGAGCTTGTGTTTCTGCCTGCAGTCCCAGGGTAATGCCTGGTCCAGAGGGGCTCAGGAAGGCAGGATGGCTCATGAGGGAGCTGTGTCGCTGCACTCCATGAAACCCTCCATCCCCACAAAGGCTGGCCTTAGCAGTCAGTGTGTGTGCTGAGCCCTGTTGCAGCCTCTGACGTTATCTGGACAAGCCATGTCCCCTCCTACGTAGCATAGGACACTGGAGTAGCCACAGATGTACTGGAGGAAGGATCTAGTGCAAATTTAGCTGGGTGCCATGTTTAGCTTTTGGGAAACCTGAGGGGAAATGAGAGAAAGCATAGAGTTAGTAGAGACCCAAATTTTCTTTTCAGTCATGTCATTAATTTGGGGGGACACTAAGAGCCCTGGTGACCTCTGTCTCACAGAAATGCAATAGCACAGATGGTCTGCAGCAGTATGGAAAGCAGTAGGTCCCAAGCTCCATCTGATACCTTTAGCCATCACCTTTCCCTGGGATGGTACAAACAGCAGATCTGATTGCACTTTGTATGACTCCTCATGTCTCTTTATCTTGCAGGATGTACATGATGTGATAGAAAAATCAAGAAAGGTTTCTGATTTCTTTGGCAAAATTAGTGTCTTCAGAGTGTCTCGCTCATTAGTTAGTACTCTGTTATTGGTGCAGCTCTGGCTGGTACAGCTTCTGCGAGAAAAAAAGCCCCACATTGCTCTGTTCTTTCCACGCTTGAAATAATGCATGCAGACACACTGCATGCACTAGGGACTCCCACACGTGCAAGGGCTTACAGTGAGTGCATAGCTTAACACCAGGCATAAATAGTGAGGGGGATGCAGGGTGACGGTAATAATGCGGAGGTACTTTCCATAGGCTGAGAGGCAGAGCTTGTAGATCTAGAGGGCTTCTAAAGTGGATTTGTCTGTTGATAGAGACAAAATAGTGGACCAGCATATGCCGTCAATAGCTGCCAAGTCACACAGAGGTACTTTGCACCTTCCTTGTTCAATGAGCGGCTTGAATCAATAGCAGGGGCTGGAAGGGTGCTGAAGTTGCAACTCCTTGGCTGGCTGGTGTCATCGCCCTTTCGCCACCTGTGCCAAGCAGAGTGGAGTGGATATAGTAGTACTAAAAGGTTCAGTGTAAGTCGCTTGAACTCCTCAGATCCTGGAACTCCCCTCTGAGCTCATGATTGACAGCTAAGAGTCTGTCTAAGGGCTCTATCTGTGCTCACTCAAAGAGTTTTTGGAGGGCTGCAGGTGGATCATCCTCCTGGGGCCTTTCTTCTGAAACTTGTTTTTAGTCATGGACTAACAGGGCCTGAATCTGCTGAACTCTGGGACAAACTGCGAGGGTGATGAGTTTTTCCAGATTTCAACATGGGAACAAGCGAGGAGATGGTGATGAGGCCAAGCAGATGATATGCCGTTTAATTCTGCTGTTTATTGTGATAAGAGTTTAAACAAATTGACCAAAGACTTTTACTGGAGGTGCTTCCATCAGGCTCCTATGCAATGCATAGATAGGCTCTTTAGAGGCAAAAGCAAATAAATAATTGGTTGGAAATGCAACTTTCATCACTAATAAAGTTCTGCCTTTGTTTGTTTTTTTTCATTAATGCAGGCTGGGCTTCAATCCTCTGTTCCCATTGCAGAGCAGGAAAATTAATTTGAGAGTCACTGGCTTAGCAGAAAGGTTTGTTGTTCTTCTCTTTGCTTTCTATATGCAGTACAAAGATACAGCTGAGATCAAAGAAAGGATATGAATTGCCATAGCACCTAGTTGTCTCAGCATTTTCCTCATCAGCAGGTGGTTATCCATCCATTCATTTCCCCTGCTGGGGTTGGCTTTTCTATCGGTGTCAATCAGTTGAAGCCCCACCATACGGTGAGTGCAAAGTACGCCCTCCAGGGCCTGGCAAAATTTTAGGCCTCTCTTTGAGCTGCTGTGAATGACAGAACAGTGAGAAAACTTAGTGAGGATCATGGCCCTGATGAACCCATGACTCGGGCAGGAACTGATACCCATCTCCCCAAATGCTCAGTGCTGTGCACAGAGAGATGCTGCCAACAGGGTGCTTAATGCAAATGCAGATCAGTGCCACTACCATGCCTGGGTCTGTTGATGAAAATGGTGGTGTGGTTCACCTGAAAAAGCAGAAACAATGAGGCACTGGGACAAAGTCTGTAGAAGCAAGGTCTAGACCCTCTCTGCCCTAGAAAACAGCATACAGAGCAGTGCTGGCGTTTGGCTTGGCTGCCCCAGAGGGCTTTGGTGCACAGAGCTGCTGGTGTGTAGAACACTTGTCGTGTAGCGAGCATGCAGGTAGCATCAAGGAACTGAATGCAAAGCTGAAAAAAAGTGTAGACAAGTGGCACATGCACCAAACAGGAAGATCTGGCCTGTTTTCAAAAGGCTGTGGTCTGAAGAGCAAGCTACTTCTGTGACAGTGCTTGGGGACATATCTGATGTCCTACCAACATGAGAGTCAAAATCATAATATATGGATTTTGTCTGCAATGTCTGGGCAAGGGAATATGTCTATGTACACCACCTTCAAGGGCAGGCGAGGCGGCTGCGTGGCGTCCATGGTTGGTGGCTCACACAGATGAGCCTGGCCTGCCACGGCACAGCACTGGCACTGTGGCGTGGCTGAGCAAACCTTCAGCTTCCCAGCACAGGAGCAAGTACAGCTGCCTAAAAGACCATGAAGCAGCACTGACATGGGAGGAAGCAGGGCCACATCCCCCTGTTTTGGAAGTGTATGGGGTGAGACATGGAAAAGTCGCAACATTGGTAGTGTGATCGAACCTGTGATGCCCTGGAGGTATCACCAGGCAGGCAGGCTGGGTCAGTGCATGGACTGTGTCTGGGGCTGGCTGTTAAAGGCTGCCTGCAGAGGTGGGAAAGCTCTTTGTGTTCCTCACCCTGCTTAGTCCCTATCAATGAAGCCTGTAGTGTGAAACAGCAGCAGAGCTGTGCCCCATGGCACCGTGACGGGTGTCCTCTCCATCTGCTGCAAGGTCCCTGCGGCTGCTGGCATTTACTGCACCTGGACCACACTTGATGCCAGGGAATAACAGCTGACGTGTCCCTGCCTCCTCTCGCCCCCCAAAGGCATCCTGACTCCGTCACCATGTGTTTTGGGGTTCATCTGATTTGGAGCAGAGCAGCTGGGCAGTGCAGTGCTGTGGCCCAGGTGAGGTGCTTGGCTCCTTCCCACGTGTATTTTGTATTTCTGTGACAGGGTGTGGACACTGGGTTTAACTTCTTTAATATGCACATTCAGATTTTGCGTCTGCTATTTTGGCTGTGCCAGGGCTGTATGCTCTGTCACCAAATAGTGCAAACAGATGCTTGGCTCCTTGTTAGTGCCCAGGCACAGTATAGATAAAATACATGTGTCTCCATAGAAGACAAGTTATCTTTCAAGCAGTACAAGCAATAAAGATTGTTTCCCCCAGGGATTTGTGACCTCCTCACTGTGGCAATCCCAGTCTCCTACCTATGTATTGTGATGCTCCCATTACAGCCCAGCACTCCTGATGCTGTACTTCCAGTTCCCTGTATGTCTCCCTGATCCCTGCTGTGGTACCACCAGCTCCTCTGTGTACTCTCTGGGCTCTGTGCACCACAGTACCTTGCCTTCCTTCTGTGTCCCTATGGCCTCCCTGTAATTCCCCAGCTCTCTTCCATGTCGCCTCCCTGTGCTTTTTGGATTGCTATTTAGGCAAGAAATAGCGTGTGCTGAGATTAGTCCAGAGCTGGGTCGGTCATGTTTGGATAGCTGCTGGCGTCAGACTCAGCAGCTGGGTGTGTGCCTCCTCTTTATAGCCCCGAGGGGGAACAGAGAGGGTCAATGTCATCTACATGGCCACCAACTCTCACAAACCTTGTAGGAATGTTGTATCTCCAAGAGCTTTATCCATCTGTCAAATTTTGTTGACCGTTGTCAAAAATGGTGAGTTGTGGATGGGGACTAGGAGCCAGCATAATCACGTTAACTGATTTCCATGGGAATATGTGTATGTTGGATGCTACATCTCCTGGGTGGAATTGGACCTGCTGCTTGGGACCTCCTAGGTCTGCTCAGTACATGACCACTGGTGAACCCATGAAATGGAAAGGACCTGGGATTATCTAGCAGGAAGGTCTGTCCTTGTGAAGTGCACTGCCTGGAGAGGGCAGCTTTGAAGTCCTGGTTGGCACTGGCTTATTGCTATAAACATATGTTCTGAGCACAAAAATGCTCTCTATATTTCTGGACGCACAACAAAGGGGGAGGAAGCGAACAAATGAAGTGAGCGCTGTGGGAAGAAGTCAAATGGAGCACTATGTAGGGAGCTCCAATCAAAGCATCACTAGGTAACTTCCCTTCACTTCAGGGGTCGTTATTCCTGCCTGGGAAAGTCAGGGTGGAAACTCAGCTCTATACTACACAGGACCTCTATACTGAGTTGAGGCAATGGCAAGTGCATGTGCAGCAGGCTAATATGGTATATAATATGCACGAGCACATGTCAGCACTCTTTGAAATCATCCCTTCTGTACTCCCAGTGAGTGCAGCACATCCATTGACAATCCCTGTGTGTATCTGGGACCATTTATCCAAAGAGGTTGTTTCATGACCAGCACCTGGAGGCTGCTGTAGTATCAGGATGCTCAGAGTTTCCTCTCGGAGTCCTTAGGTTGCCTGTGTTTTTGGAGAGGTGCAGCTACATGCGGTGGTCTTGCTTCATCCCTGCTGTCTTAGTGGATGCAGATTGTGGCAGGGCAGGGTGAATGCTGAGGCATCACTCAAGGAGCGCAAGTGTTGACCCTGTTGCCAACAGTGACAGATAGAGTTGAGGTTCAGCAGGAGCCCTGCTGGTAGAGGCTGTCTTGCCCCCATCTCCCAGGGATGGGAGGAAGTTTCTTTCCCTCTTACCCTCCATCCCACATGGCACTGGATGGGGGCCTTATTGCTGGAAGCCCACAATGAAGTTTTACGAGAGCTGAGGACAGGGAGCATGGGAAATTGTTGTGTCCATATGCTGTTTGCTGGTGCAGCTCCTGAACATGATCCTGTGTTCTTGAACAGCCCAGAGTGATGAAGGGCTCAGCTGAGAAGGCAGTGATTCACGGGACTGGTCTGGTAGGTTGGTTCAATGAGACCTATTCCCTGGCGCTGACAACTGCCTTTCCTCTGGGAAGGACGCCACCCAGCACCAGGCTGCCAGAGACCTATTAAGTTGCCAAGTTGCCTCTCTCAGAGGTTTCCTAGCTCTTAGAAGATGAGGCTCAGTTCAGCCAAATTAGGAAGAATGGGGTGTTCCTCTGCTCGCTAGCAGTGTTACCTGGACTAGCACCTCTCCAACCCTCTTTGAATCTATCTTTTAATTTTCTTCTTAAAGGGCTGAATAATTAGGTTATTCAGAAGTTGTTAGTAACACAGTAGACTGATCCCCTCTGTCCCGGACTGTCATTTTCATTATTTGCATTTCAAGATGCACAATAATACAGTTGTGTGTGGTTTTGTTTGCCATGACTTAGCTTAGCACCCAGCAGCCTTCACAAAGCACGTGGGCTGGTTTATTACAGGACGTGGAATCTGTCCTCCTGCTCTTCGAGAAATACAAAGGCAAGCTGGTGGGCCATTGACAAGGTAACCTGATTTCTGCATAACCAGGGTTTGCTTGATTTCACTATATGCAAACTGTCTTAAGGTGCGTGTAACTTGTAATCTCTGGTCGCTTACATTCCTTTGTGTGGCTAGATATGAAATGAATTGGGATTAAACCCCAAAACTTTATTTTCCTGGCTAAGCATCCATGCAGGAGTAAAATGAAAGTTGCAAAATCCCACAAGGAGGATGTAGATAGGTGTCTGAAATGCTGGTTTCCTGCAATGAAGACATTGTAGGGAAGCTAGAGAAGCTACTTTAGATCTTTACCAGGGGTATTTTCATAGCTGATGTCACATTTTCTTCATTTTTATTATTCATATGTTACTATATTTCCATGTATGTTGCCTTTTGGAGGGTGTTATTTTCTGCTCTGTTTCTTCATTGCTAATAGCTTCTGCCACTCTCCTGAGAAAATTAAGCTAGCGAAGGCATTCGATCCCCACAGTTTTGTTCATCATGTTTTGTGAAGTCTTAACTGGCTCTTTGTGCGGTTTGGGCTGGACTTCACTCCATGACTTGTGTCCATACCTCAGCAATGCAAGGAGCAGCAGAGAGTCCTTGCACTGCAGCTGGCCACAGCAAAATAACTGGACTTGCCCGTGTGAGCCAGAAACCTCTCACACAGTGTCTCCTTCATACATGAGACTTTAACTGGGCTTGACACCTGTTTCCTGCATCACAGCTCCACAGGCATCCTCTCAAGAACACTAGGAGTTGTTTTGAAGTTTGAGTTTATCCAAGCGTTCAATGGCTTGAGATGAAGAAATAACAATACTTGTTAGCACTTACATCTAGGAGTCTGGCGTCTTTGCCAAATGTGAACTAGAAAAATGTTTCTTTCCAGCTGTGCTTCTGCTAAGGATGTGGGAGACTTCCTAGCCTTTCTCCCAAAGGAGACTTCTTTTTCTGGTTCTTCACCATTTTCTGTTAGTACCCACACCATCCTTTCAGTGATAACTGGGTTATGCTTCCCTAAAAGGACCACTCAGGATTTAGACTTGTGATAATTACTCTCAAGGCTTCATTGTCTCTCCCATGCTACATGATGTAGCAGAGGAAAGTTTCCCATTGAAACAAGGGCAGAAAAATGAAAGAGGGCCTGCTTTCACCTGCAGGGAACTTGGCTAGTGATTTGCCCATGATACCCAGGAGAAGATGTGCCTCCTGTCCAGTTACTCTTGAAAGATCCTTCTTGACTCAAGTTCAGGTTTCAGCCCTTGATATATGTAACTTGCAATGGAGGAGGGAGGATGGGACAAAGATTATCTTCTTATTTATATAAAAAAGCATGCTGCATACAATTTATATACATAGGGAAGGGCCATGGCTGTTTTCGCATAGGTGCCCAGAGCACTGTCAGAATAAAAACAAGTTAAATCCAACACTTGTGAAACACTCCCTTAAACTTCAGATGGATGCAAATAGCAACAAAAATGAAATAACACGTGGCCAGCAGTGATCGCTGGAAAACAAAGATTTTGAGGAAATCAAAGATCACATTTTCTGGAGCACTACTGCTTTCCTCTGCACCGCCCATGTAATCTGGCCATAAACCAGTTTGAGTCATCAGGAGAGGGTGTTTTGGGTATAGTCCACTGCCAGCTATTCCACTTATACCCTTTGGACCTGCCAGTCCCACACAAAGGTGGGACTGGAAAAAACGGCTGAGTGTTTATCCCAGTCTGCTGCTTTTGGTCTCTGTCCAGTCCAGGGCGAGTCAGAGCAGCCCCTGCTCACTCTGTGCCCGCCGGCTGAAAGGGCCTGTTCAAAACAGCACTGGGAGTGAGTCAGTGTAAAGGGGGCTTTGAAACTACCTTTGCATGTGACTTCTGACATGTCTTATGCTGCTAAAGCCACAGAAAATAGGGATCTGGATCCATGGAAAGACAACTGTCTATGTTTGGTTTGGGAAATCATTGTAGGGTAGTATCCTTCCCTCAGACTGCCCGCCCTGTAGAGTGAATCTGTGACTGCAGACCACGTGAGGTCCTTTCCCTCGGACTTCCAGTAGCAAAAGGATGCAGATCAAGCAGTGCCCTCCATGGTAACTGCTCAGTGCCACCATCTTAGTATGTGTTTGGGGGATGTGCACCACCACCAAAACTGATGGAAGTAGAAGGAAAACTAGAAGGAAAAAGAACAGGTCTGCCTTGCTTTTCCACAGCTATTGTGGCTGCATGCAGCAAGCGGGTGCAAAGCCTTCCTCTGAACTGCACACGGCTGTATTCCTGAGCGACCTGTGCTCTTATCTCTCCACCATGCTCTGAGTGCCAGGTTTAACTCTGCTCAGCTCCACAGCTGCTCTTTATTGCTAATGGAAGGCTATTGCTTTCTAAAACTAAACAAACTCGTATTTAAGATAAAAACTCTGAACTTGCTCAGTGTCACTCTGCTTTTCTAAGGCATGTGTTTGCATCCTTGCTCAGCTGACAGACAAGCGATTGCTTTCCTGAAGGAGGAAGGTAGGCATTGCTCCTGTTTTTTTAACAGTGGGTACAGTACCCAGGCTTAGAAATAATTTATTTTTTGGAAGTGATCTGAGAGATGACTGCTCACATACAAGAACTGCACCCATTGCCTCTGCTTACCCAGAGGTGATGATAATGCACCTCTGCTGTGAATGTACGTCTCAAGACTCGGTAATGTCAAGAGAGCTGGGTGGGAAGCACAAGGGTGCTACTTAGTACTGATCTAGTAATATAAGTAATCACAAAGTACACATGAACAAGTATGTCAGATGGAAAATTACTGAAACAGAGACCAAGGAAAGTACTGTAACTTTGGGGGGAATGGTGAAGGTAGTGGAGCAAAACAGCTACTGCCTCAGCATTACCCAGTACAGTGGGTTTTGTGTTTTTTAATTAGGGTAAGAAAGTGTGATTTCATGAGGTTTTTTTCTCCCCGTGGACTATTTTAAGTGGATGTGAATATTCCAAATTTTACTTACCCCATGGGGAAAAAATGTATATCCTTTCCACTCATTTAAAAACAATTAGGTTTATGCACACCTTAAAATATAAGCATGGCAGAAGACAACAGGACAGAAAAAAGGGGCTGTGGAAGAGAGGTAGCCGAGCAATTACAGCAAAGATTTTTCCCATATTTGCAAGTCCCAATATGGACCAGGCAGGTGCTAATTGAAAAATGTGCCCATTACCCATCCTCTGGTGACTGCCAAGAAGTTAATTTGGTGGTATTTGCCTACGTACCAATGGGCTGAGGGAATCTCAGCAGCCATTTCACCATATGGAGGGCAGAGTTAACAAATCCAAGCTTTGTATTTTTCAGTGTCTGTAGTACTGACCATAATCTCGGAGTCTTCTTGTCCTGCTGTAAGAAAACCTGATACACACTGCTTGGGTTGCTCAACCCTGCAGCCTGAGCCCAGCTCCCTGGGTTTCTTATGTATGTTGTAGGTGTTCAGGACGTACTGCTCCATAACTTCTCTAGGAGGAGAGTCTGTCACTCTGGAAGGGGTACAAGCTGGCTATTATTCTTCTTTTCCTTCAGCCATTACAAGGTATGATCAGATTAGTCCTTCCAGAGTTCCTGGAAGCCATTTCAGCAGGTTTATAATTGGATTGCCTGAGCCTTGGCCTTTTGCCTTCTCTTCCAGCTATCATTTTCCAGTACCTGAATCAATGCAGAAGGAAAAGTGATACTAGCAGGGTTGGGGGGTTGGCTGTGGCTGGCTGGAGGGTGACTTCCGTGCCATGAAAAATGTCAATGCGCCTGTAAACTTGTTTTCCTTTGAAGTGAAGACGAGATACTGGGATTTTTTGGATTTGGGAAAAAAACACGAGAAAGAGACCTCATGTAGCAGTTTGAAGCTGAGCCTCCCACAGGCTGTTGTTTTCAAACAAAACCACCCATTTTGAAATGAGAGGCTGATTTTTTTTCAGTATTTCCTAGGTAAAACCAAACATTTCAACATTTCTTAACTGGAAGCTCAGTATGAAATTCACAGTGAAATGGTTTGGTGTTTATAAACAAAAGAAAGTTTCCCAAACATGTAACTAACTTCGGTCCCTCAAAAATGCAGCCTCTCCCAAGCCAAATCCCTTGTCAGGGAGCGGTGGGAGCTTCACCTTCGCCACCATCCATCCATCCAAACATTGCCCAGCTCTGCTCTTGCCCCAGGCTCTGGCTGCTCCATCACCTCTGCCTGGCCTGATGGAGGCACAAAGTCTCTTGCTTCCAGCACTCGGACATTTACCCCGGGAAGAGCTCAGCTGACAGGAGAGTCACCGAGAGTGCTAGATCTGCCTAGGTAAAAGGAGGCAATAACGAGCTCTCCCTGTCTGTTCACTTAGGCTGGGAGGAGGGATGCTGGGCTGTTTCCAAGCGTGGTGCTCCCGAGCTGCCAGCCGGGTCGTGGCTGTGCTGTTCTTACACCAGTCTGTTAAACTGACCCATGCCTTCTCAGCAGCTTTGCAAGTCTGCTTTCTGACATCCAACATCCCTTTTGTCCTCTGCGTAGCTCCTAGGAGCCCAAGGTTGTTATACAGCCAGCGGAGAGAAGTAAGCACCCAAAGCGGAGTTATTCTCAGGACCCAAGTTATTTCCTCTTCATTCCCCTCCTAAGGTTTCTAAAAGCTATAAGCTGTTGGTACTGCCTGAGGTCTTAAGGGACATAAATACTCTGTTCAGCCCGTGTTTGCAGTTCATTGGAAATATAGGATTATCTCCAAAGGCTTAAACAGTCTGAATGCCGTTCTGGCAGACCTGTTACTTATTTTGCACGTTGCTATATTGATTGCTGTAGTGAGACTGACCTTCTCATGGGTTATTCTTTCTTGTTTATTTTCCTGGCTGCTCTGGTGAGAGAAGTTAATTAAACAGATTCCACTGGAGAACATTTGCTTGGAGACTGATTCCCCTTCCCTTGCTCCAAACAGGTATAGTCAAAAACATGTAGATTAGTCCCTACATTTCTGCTCCGTTGAAATCCTTTTCCTATATTCTCTCTAAAGTTCATGCCCTTTAAGAGCCTTACTGCTATGTAACATTTACATATGTTCTTTTTTACTAGCCTGGTCTTATTATTTAAAAAACCCCTAATATACATGTGTATATATAGCTGGGTGTCACGGGTGTCGGTCTCTTTTCCCAAGTAACAAGTGACAGGAGGAGAGTAAATGTCCTCAGGTTGCGCCAGGAGAGGGTTAGATTGGATATTAGGAAAAATTTCTTCATTGAAAGGGTTATCAAGCATTGCAAGAGGTTGCCCAGGGAAGCGGTTGAGTCACCATCCCTGGAGGTATTTAAAAGACATGTAGATGTGGCACCTAGGGACTCGGTTTAGTGGGGGACTTGGCAGTGTTAGGTTTACGGTTGGACTCGATGATCATAAAGGTCTTTTCCAACCTAAATGATTCTATGATTTTATATATATGTAAGAGCCACAGGGATCTCACCAGATAGAGAAACCATTTGTAAGTCAACACTTCAGCTGTTGGGCTGACATTGTATGACCACTGCTCCAGTAAAACACACTGATGAATGTACTTGTGGACACCTCAGGGATGTCAGGTGCCGGGTGAGGGCCGGAGGTGCCGAGTGCCCTCTGTTCCCAGTGGTGCCATCAGGAGCTGGGCGTAGTGTTGAGTGGGTCAGTGCACAGGCAGGAGGTGGAAGCAGAAGGCCAGGCTCTCCCCTGCTCTCTAAACATCTGGATGAAGTAGATGGTGTCACTCACGTGCAAAAAGCTCTAGGTGCTCTGGGGTTGTCCTAGCAGAGGAGCTGCCCACTGGCCAGTGGCTGTGGCACTAACGGCATTGTTGATAGGGGCACTAGGCTTGTCTCCCCTGATAATAAAAGGGAGGGAATTTTCTGTGAGAGATTTTGGGTTTGCAGCTAATCTGAAACAGTTTATATCTTGCTAGGTGTGCTGCAAAAGACAACTGTTTGAAAGGCCTTTGGTGAACACTTGGAGTGCTTTCCCAACACAGAGCTCCAACAAGGAGAGACCCTCTTGGTGTCTGTCTGGCTGACTTCCTGTTAAAATGATTAACGCTGCTGGAATGTTAATGCATTTTCCATAATGGACTGTCGCAGCCAGGGTCTTGGGCAGGCATCTTTTATTGTTATTCAGTCTAAACAAAAAAATTCCTGCGGATTTTTAGTTAAGCTGAGGTCAGCCAGCATCTTCCCCATCGAATGGATGTAGACCTATAAAGAACATGGCTCTTTTCCTGCTGATAACCTCTTCAGAGAGAAACTGGGAACGTCAAGCTGTTACTAAATATTTGGTTTCCCTCAACAGTAAAAGCAGCAATGTTTCTCAAGCCTGGGTGAGCAATCTGCCTCTAAAATACATGCACATTTCTGTACTAGGCTCTTAATGGCTCCAAATTCACATGTCCCTTCTGTTTAGTTTTGAAAAGATGTGTGTGCATGGACCAGGTAGGTAAGTTGCAATGAACCAGGTAGTGAAAGAGAGTTGGAAAATTTAAGTTACGTTACGGTGTTTTTTCATGAGTATAGTGCTTTAAATTGTTGTAACTCTTAAGTTATCTGAGACCTCCTAGAAGCGGAGAGGACGTTTTATCCTTGTTGCCCTGAATGGTGGTTTCACCAGCTAATTGCTTCAACTTTGCGATATATTCCCACATATATGGGGCAGGGAGCAGGACCTCTGAGTGGACATTCTGCACCCACAGAAGGCTACATCTGAGTTAGCCACTTGTGATTCCGCTATAGCCAGTAGAGAAAACTCTTACTGAACAATTCCTCTCATATTAGTGAATTCTTATACGCTGAGTTGATAAATGGGTTGCGGTAGTGGAAACCTGCACTATCTCCCTGGTGTACTATTTAGGATGGGGTAAACTGCAGCCTAGCAGCTCCTTGGGCCGTAGGTGAACCAATCCAACCCACTCAGATGCAGCTGGCTGCATCTTCATGGCTTCTCTAATCACTTCTGTCCCACAATCCTTTGATGGATCAGGTTGATGTCACTGGATCGCTCTCAAAAAAGAGCTTCGTCGATTATCTTCTAGGAAAGAAATGAACCCGAGAAGATCAGGATTGTCTGCCAGCACATTGCTGCGGTGAAAAGCGTATCAGTAGAAGGAGTTTGTGAAGTAACAACAAAGATGCCTGAAAGCTTTCCCCCAGAGTTAACCAACCTTTGAGTGAATGAGTGCTTGTCAAAAATGAGAATGTTCATCCAAGAGAACCCTTCTGCAGGTCATGCTTTTTATTAGTTTTTGTGGGCATATACACTTTTCTTACTGTGTATAAACGATTCAGATAGAAGTTACATTTTTTGTAATATATGAAGAGCCTGTTGGTCTTGGCAAATAAGAACCCAATAAATTTTACCTACTGTATTTGTTCACATGATTCTTTTTTTGTACATAAAATTTATTTTGTGTACATAATTCTCCCGCTGCCCCCCCACTTGCTTTGGTAAGAAACTCAGGGGTAAAATTCTATTACATATATGAAATGGATAGCTAACTACAAAAGAAAAACCAGATGGCAGCCCAACAGAAGTACCAGACGTACATTTCTGCATCTTTTATATGGATTGAGACACCCAGAAACACACATTTCAATTGTTTACAGTAGAGGAGTTCATTATCCGTATTTTAAAATTCAGAACTTTTCTGATACTTAAGAGTATACTTGTATATTCCTGTCAGTACATAAAAATTGAATCCAAGTCATTGCCAAATGTGCCTACTGTGGGCAGTCATATTCCAAAATTGAGCTGGCCAGACAAACACCTGGAGCTACAAATAAATTTCAGTTAAGTGCCTTGTGTTGTATGTGCTCATACTCCAGGTGGGATTATGGCTTTATCTTGTGGGGAGAGTGGGCAAAAGTTGCTGGAAAGAGGACTGCATAGGAGGAAGAGGATGTTTACATTTTCCCCTGTATTCTCCAATAGCTTTCAATCAAGAAATTTAAACATGTGACTCTCCAACTACTTTCTTTCAAGTCCAGCTTATTTAGGTTTGTTTAAAATCCTCCTAAACCAGTTCATTTCTAGCTCAGTTGGAACTTCAGATCTTTTGTTCTGAAATCCCTTTCTTAAGCTGCTGTGGTTTTCTTGTTTAAACAACTCGCCTGGAAGACAAGGACCTGGTGCACCCCTGCCATGTAGGTTTTCTCTGCATTGAGAGATCAGCTTTTGCATTGAAAATCATAACCAAGAGTTAAATACATTATAATTTTTTTTTTTCCTTTAGAGACTGAAACACGTGGTTTGAAACATTAAAAAAAGAAAACCTGGAAGTCTTAACTGTGTGCCTGCTGTACATAAAAATTCTAGTTTTATTTTAGAAGTGTTGATATTTTGGCAACATTCTACATTGTTCATTTCAGACTCCTAACCTTGGGCTCAAGTTTTACAAAGATAGATTGACTTGTGGGGTTTTTTTGGGGGTGGCTTAGATATCATGTTGAGATTTGGAAGAAGGACCTACCTAGGAATTGATATCACTGAAATAATCCAGCTAAGAGTGTCAGAAAGCTAATTACACCCTGAAAGCAGCACTTTATAGCTGGGTTTCCTTTATTTTGTGAAATGCCCTGGACTGAAACAAAAAGGCACCTTCTGAGCCATTTTTTGTACAAAGATGGCATTATCTGCCAGATAAAGTTTGGAAATAGTTATGAAAATACATTGTTTTTTCAATGGAACATATGCTACAGGAGGAACAGTAACACCACTACAAATAAGGATACTGCATTTCTAATTGCTTTTTAACTTTCTCCAGCCTGAAAATTTGAGCGCTTGGCCTCTGCCTGACTTCTGGAATTTGGGCACAAGAAAATAATTGCTGTGGAGTAATTTAGTATCAGCTACTTCCCAGTGACTGCCTGATAGACAGGACATATTTTAGCCTTTTCACAGCATTCAGGAAAACAAGTTTGTTAATGTTTAGGTATACATGAGCAATTTCTGGCTCTATCACTAACAGGAATATTCAGGAGAGCCTAAATTGTCAGTTAGAGGGTAGATTGAAAAAGGGTAGCAGCAGTTTTAAGCTAAACTTATGCTGTAAACCTTGACGTCAGTGTTCTGTTTTTAGCTTAAGAAATTGCCCATGACATGTAAAAATCCAAGGATGGATGTTTTAAGTGAACTCCTGCAGTGGATGTTTCTCATGGCATAACTTTCTCTTGCTGGGCAGCTGTGTCCTTGGCCCCGCTTCTCAAAAAAATGGGTGTAAATCAGAAGTAATGGTTGTGAAGCCTATGAAATACAGTAGTGTAAAAAGTCAAGAGAGGTATCAAAGCTGTGCCTTGATGCTGTCAATTTGATTTGCCTTTTCCTTTCTTGTTTAGGAAGGTATTTCTGGAGATAGATATCCCCAAAGATGGAACTGTATTGACCGTACCTCATCAAAATCAGCCTGGTTTTATTTCACCAAGATCAGTGCAGCTGTAGCAAAGGTGGATTTGGCTTCATGTTGATCTGTTGTAAATAAACTTACTTCTTCCTGCGAAAAGTCTCCTCTCCTTATAGGAGGTAGCTTTCATCCAGGTGCTCCTTCCACTGCCAGGCTTAGCCTCTTTTTGTCTACTGTTCCCTGATGTCTAGTTATCTCTCCTGTGCAGGAAGCAGATGACGCTCTGCGTGCTGAACTGTCAGGAGGACAGAGGAGATGATGCTCAGCGGGCGCTGTGGCAGTGAAACCTAAGGCGTGCCGGCCATTCTGGAACAGGCTGAATTCGAACCTTTCGCTGAGGGAATTCGCTGGCAGCAGCTCTGCCTGCTGTATGGAGCCAAGGGTGTTAACAGTGGGAAAAGGAAGAATGAGAGAAGAACGAAGCCTATTTTCCTCTGTCTTTAAGGACTAAATGTTAGCTTTGGATGGACTCTGAGGCCATCCAAAATTCAACAGGAAAAAATGTTAAATGAAATTAACTGTAGATCAATGTTTACACCGTCTTCTAAAAGAACAAGAGCTGTTTAGGACACTAACGCTACATCTATACGACCCAATCAAAGTGTCACGGTCCTTTACCTGACCCCAAGGCCAAGCCACAGCCTGTGCCAGGGATTGCTGTCCCGGTCCAGCAGTGTGGATGACTATGTCCCAGTGACCGTGAATGGGCACTGCTGGAAGTACTAGCGTAGATGTTGTCTCAGGTGTGTTTCCAGCATATTTCTGCCAATGTGTAACATGGAGGTATGTTCCTAAGCTGGCTACTCTGTTGCTTTGGTAACGTTTGTTTCGGTTCCCACTATACCTCCTCTTGAAGTCCTGTTTCAAAAGGCGCTTCATTGCTACAGCCCATAGCAATTGAAGTGTGAAGTCAGGCAGAGGAATTCCGAAGAATTTACCCAGCATCTGATCTTACACAGGAAAAGTAAAAGTAAATCAGGCTTTTTTTTGGCATGAATGGAAGAGGCAAGAAGGGCCTGAATCTGACATAGGTAGCTTTATTTTTAAAAAGCAAGTTTCTAACACACACCTGTGATCTGCAAATTCAGGATTCGCTTCCAGGAGTCTCTAAAAATCCATGGTCCCTGCAATTATCACTACGGTTGCTCAGCACAGTGCTCAGGGAAAGCAAACATAGCCAGATTAATATTTTGAAGCATGCGTCCATATTATTATTCATGCCGTAAATAAGATCGGGAACTGTGGCTTACATAGATCGCCTGATCTTGAGTAAAATACCAACTCGTAATTAGCGAGGGAACTTCAGACTGGGGGCTAAGCGCATCCACCACACAGACACGGATCTGATTAGGCCCCGACATACCTGTGAACAATGTGCAGCGTGTTACTTGCTGAACGCGTGCTAAATGATTTCCCACAGAAGCCAGTAAAATACTTCTAGCGCCGCTAACAAACGTAAATATTTCTGTATTTTCCTGATGCTCTTTGGAGAACAACCTGTCTTTTTATCAGGGCACGGTGTCTGCAACAGCAGAATGGCGAACCGCGGCAGGGGCTGCCAGGCACTGCTCTGTGCAGACACGTACCGGGCCGGGTTTGAGGGAAGATCAGTACGTTTCTCTGCACCGCCGCTGCGCAGAGACGAACCTTTCCCACGGCAGGGGAAGGCCACCGGTTTTCCCTGAAGGTGCCGGCACCGGTGTGGCCCGCGTGTCCCCGGGGCCGGCGGCGCAGCAGCCGACGGAGCCTGCGCTGCGCCCGGGGGAGGCGGGCGGGGGACCAGCCGCCAAGCGCGGGTCTGGGACCCCTCGGCCTTGCCTGCGTGGGATGCGCCACCCGAGAACGTGATGACAGGAACGAGGTTGTGCTGCTCCTTCCTCGGGGGCGCCGCGGGCGTTGTTTACATCACTCCCGTACGGTTCTCGGTCACCCCCACACGCAGCCTTTATAGCTTCGGTTTAAAAGACTGTGAGAAGGGGGCGCCTGTGTGTACGCGTGTGCGTGTGCGCACACGTACGCGCTCGCCCACACACACCCACGCCCCGCCCGGCGAGACC
>VYZV01044451.1:58486-97141 GCA_013401275.1 Pandion haliaetus
CCCCCGTCCCGTCCCCCCCCCCAAAGCCCAGAGGCAGACGTCCCGCGGCTGCCCGGTTTCGTGGGCGTGGAGGGGACCGGGAGGCACAAGGGCCGGGCAGGAGGGCGTCACGCCTCGGCCCGGAGGATGCTCTCGGCCCCTGCCCGCTGCCAGGGGCAGCGGGGGGGGGGGGGAAGCGGGAGCGTCCGCTGTTTGAAAATAGACAAAACGGGTATGGTGCCGCGGGATGCTCTGGAGCTGGTGTCTTGGGAAACAAGGAGAAAGAAAATGATTTTCTTATCTTGGGGAGGAAGAAGCGGGAAACAAGAAAAAAAGAAATCTTCAGGGAGTGAATGAAGTGCTTTGTGCAGTTTAAAGCACGTTTTGCTCAGCTCTTTGGAACGCAGGCATTTCTTAAAACACAGCCTTGCTCCTGAAATGTAAGGAAGGATTTAAAACTCAGGCGTTTCATTTCCAGTACACGGAAAGATTTCAGACGCTTTTGTCTTGTACATTCCTTGGTACAAGCTCCAAACAGCTCTGCCTGACCCAAGTCTTTTTCCTCCAGCCAGCAAATAAATTGTTGTTGTCTGCTGATGTTCCAAGGCTTCTCACCACTGCGCTGCATTACTGATCACAGTGTCTTGAATGCTGTCAGCTTTGGCAGACTTTGAGCTTGATTCACTCCTCCCACCAAGCAGCATTAATCTGAGCTGACCACTGAAGTTGGCGTTGATTCACACCCCTCTGCATGCTGGGGTGAGAGATGGTCGGGCTGGCGTTGTCACTGTCCTGGTTGTCAGCGATAGGTATGCTTGTTCTTTACATGGGGCAGAAAGGAAAAATTCTGTGCACGGAGCAGTTGAAAGTATAGTGAGTAGGGCATCTTGCGAAGGTGCTTGTCAAACGAGGTGCAGACTGAAAAGGCCTTTCATCTCTCTTCTGTAATGTTTAGTTCAGCATAAGTACAAAAGGGGCAATCTCTTTCTTCCCTTGTGCTGGTACCAGCCTTTGTTTGGATGGGGGAGCAGATTCAGCTAAGGAACAATCTGGTTATGCTGGGTTTGCTTGTGGCTCCTTGGTGTGGTTCATCTCATAGTTGTACAAGTGCTTGAGGTAGAAATGAAGGGGCAGGGCAGAACTTCTTGGTTCCGCAGCCTGACCAGCTTATACGAGTCTAAATGGCCTGCAGATCTGTTTGGTGTTAAGAGATGGCAAAGCACACACTGGACTTGATTTCTTTCCCTTACTTCCCAGCTCCAAATCGCATTACTGGTGATACCCATAGTGACTGACAAAGTATCAGGTGAGAGACATGCCAGTGGCTCCAATGTGCCGGCATGCTGCCTGCCGGAGTGCCCCAGAGAGCATTGCCTGTGGCTTCTTCCTCAGTGTTGAAGCATGAGATTGACCCAGTGTGGCACGTGCTGAAGCTGGGTAGGAGGAAAAATATTTTGAAATCTGCTTGCCTAAATCATTTGATGTTAGTTACTAGTGGCTGATCAGTGGAGGGTGCTGTAAGAGTTGTCCTGTGTTCCTCCTGCACAGTCTAGCAGCAAACTCCTTGTCATAGTGGTTAACGTCTTCAAGGGTAGAAGGGCCTGGTGTCCCCTGTGACTAACTAGTTCTTGCTGTCTAAGCCTGGGACCTGTGGGGTCAGAGGGTAGTTTGAAAACCACCTGGTCCTTATTAAGGCCAACACAGCTCAGGTGAGCAAGTAAAGGTTGGGAGCAGGTTTGTTTGCTGCAAAGTGGTAGTGCATTGCTAAGGTTGTGATGGCAATTTCTGGGTTTGAGTAGGAATGTGAGGGAGAGTTGTTTCTTAAATGGTGGTACAGTTTTTTTAATTGGCTTGTGCTGCTGGGTATGTGGCACCCTGCAAAAGACCAGGTAGTGCTGGTCAGGAGTGATGAGAGGAACTTGTGCCTGTGAGAAGATGGTTTGTAATCTGCTTGCACTGGTAGTTGGTGGAGGCTGAGCAAGTGGTGTATGCAGCTGCTCCACTTTTGCATCTGATCTGTTCTTAATCCGTGGTGATGGGAGAGAGTTTTCATCCCTTCCCCAAGAAGCTCCACTTGATTGCTCTAATCATCTTGGTATTAGTGTCAGCGATCATACACGCAGGGCAGTAAGTAGCTTCTTACTGTATTGGCGAGGTTGTCTTTACTGGAATAAATGAAAACCGCAGGGTTGCAGGGCTGCATTTCTCCCGGGAGGAAGAGTCGTGACAAAAAAAATGGCTTGTCTGCAAGGGGGGCAATTTTGGAATCTGAGGGGTACCATGGTTGCACCCCGCACGCCTGACTTTTGGCTTGAGCTCTGGGAAGAGTGTGGGCTCCAGGTTTGGAAGCGCTGTGCAGTCCTTTACGTGGCTTGTGGTCTCGTAGACCTTAATGAATTAAACCTCTCACTAGCTTTGAGGGCTCTAGACTGTCAGCTTCATCCGTGCTAGGTAACAGCACACTTACAGGGCGAGCTAGCAGAAAATTACTTTCTGGTCATTAAATGAGACACAGCGGAGTTGGGCAAGATGAGTTTCACACAGGATGTCTGTGGTGAACTGAGACTACAGTGTTTCCAGCCACAGGATGATGGTCTCCAGCTCTGCCACAAGGTCTTGTGCTGCAGCGGCTCTGCTGTCTCTGTAGCTGCCACTGCTTGGAAATACTAATACGGGGTCAAGGCCTTTCATCTGCCTGGTCTCTGAATTTAACTGGCTTTACAAATTCATGGTGTGTAGTGCTGTGTCTGCATTTCCTCTTGGCGGCTCTGGCCTCCCGCTACAAACCCTTGTCGGCTCCTGGCTGTTGAGTTGGGATGTGCACCAGTAGCTGGAGGGCTGCAGCCTCAACCGCAACAACGTCGCGCTTTCCTTTGCTGTGGTATTGTGCAGCCCTGGCTTCTGCTCTGTGCTGGCTGGGTGCCCAGGATTGGTGCTCCTGCAGCCAGGGCAGAAATCTGGGGGCTGAAAAAACGGGTTTTGTTTGGAGGGAGTGGGAGTGGTGGGTGTCTCTCCGCTGCCTGGCCTGGCTGGTGGCATGGTGCCGTGTACTGCCCACCTGGCACTGGAAAGAGGAGAGCAGTGTGCTGTCCTGCCTGGGGGAAGACCAGTGCCACTTCTCCCTCATTGCCTGAGATCTGAATGGCCTTGGGCCTTCTGGCTTGGCAGGTCTGCAAAGGTAACTTTAACAGACAGGTGATGGGATATGTGTCAGCCGTTGGGAAAACCCTCGTTCTCTATACCTGAGTGAGCCCCAGTGGCTGACACAATCATCCTCTGCCTTGGAGATGGGGAAGCACGTTGCCTGGAGGTCCAAACCTGACCCCCATGATGAGGGTGGCTGCTGTGGGTTACAGCAGGGGCTGCATCCCTCTGCGCTGGTGCGGTCCCTATGGGATGCTGTCCTGTCCTGCAGCTGGGTGAGGGCAGGGGCCTCCATTTTATGGAGGGATGGAAAGGGGTGCTATCCTCCCGGTGGCTCTGCAGCAGCCAGGCCTCTCACTGGCTGGGACTCCCATTGCCTTGGCATGTCGTGTTGTGTAAGTGCAATGTGTGCACCTAGAGTTTCTTTACCTTTGAAAAAAGGGAGTGTTTGTATCAGAGCAGAAGTGACCACCCCTGGAAGGATTTGACAGGCCTGCTGTAATTCCCTCTTTCAGCCGCTTGCTGCTCCTGAAACTCAAGCCCTGTCTGGTGCATTGAGTCCAGGCCTGCCTTAGTGCCAGGAGGGACAGGTGAATAATTCATGCAGGCCAAAGGGGCCAGGGGTGGAAGGAACTTGTGAAACAGAAAAATTGCCTCCAATGAAGAGCTTAGATGTGGAAATTGCAATTAAGAAGCACTGGTAAGTCTTGCTTCTAACTCCCACTTGTGAGGAGAGAAAACCCATGTACGTGTGCTGGTTGTCTCCCGTGTGGCGCTGGGGATGGCGGCAGCAAGCCAGCGGCCTGGCCATATGTCTGCTTGCCACTTAAAACACATTTCTGTGTGCCAGTAATGTAGGAGTCTCTATTTTGGTTTTTTCCCTTCTCTGATGTGTATTTACTATTTCACTGTAGTAACTAGCTACATGTAGCAAATGCTGGGTTTTGGTCATTTTGGGATTATTGGGGCTCACTCTCTGAAAGCAAAGACACAATCCCTCCATCTTACTGGAGGTGAGAACCAGAGAGGAAAGTTGGTGTGGCAGAGATGACCTGAACTCGCTTTTCTTATCTGTAATCGCTGACTTGAAAAGTGATCTTCAAACTATTGTAATGGCATCGCGGGCCCGCAGATGCCACACACTTTCCCTTGCGCTTTGCGTCACAGCTACCCAAGTTGCTGGTTCCTGAATTTGGGTCTGCAGTAATATTTAGATAAACTGTTTCCTCCACTACATTTGTGAGAATTGTACTAGGTTCTTTTTAGCCACGCTGCCTACTTTAACATCTGCTGACCCTATATGTTGTGGTCTCGCCCCTAAAATAAGGGGACTTGGGACACGGCCATGCCCCTTTCCTGCATGGTTACAGGCTCACGAGCCACGTAGCTGTGGGGATTAAATATGGATTGAGGGCCCAGCTTCTTAAAGTGCTTAGGCACAAGCAGATGTCTTATGGGATTTTTCCAAAATCCCATTATGTTGCCAGTCTATATCTTTAAGTGTCTTGATATCATTAAATATCTGGGTCTCAGGTGGTCTTCTTGGTACCATGCAGTCCCTGCCCAGCAAATGTGCAGCTGACAGGTGGCAGATGGGAAATTACGCAGCCCAGGATCCTTGTCTCCTTTCATCTTTCTCTTGTGGTAGAGGAAACCAAAAATTAGACTTGAAATGGCTTCTTGGGGGAGGGAGGACAGCAGAACCNGAAGCGTTGGCTTTCTGTGCTGAACTGCCTGTCCATGTAGGGTGGTGTCTGAGGGACAGCAGTGGCTGTGGCGAGCAGGCTGCTGTGGTGGGGGCCTGCCCTGGCCTCTCCATGCTGGCAGGCTCTGGTGCATGGCAGCCCCTGTTGTCAGTGGGATGACTTTGCTGATGCCTGAGTTCACGTGGGGTTTAAGCCATCTGTGCTGCTGCGTTGCGTTGCACTAAGCACATGCTGCTGCCCAAGTAAATCACTTATCCACTCTGTAGGGAGTGGTAATTGTCTAACCTCTTTATCTTTTTTTTGTGTCCAGCCGTCAGTGCCACCAGTGCCAAACTACAAGCTCTCCATGTCGATCCCAGAGTGGCTTCAGGCAATACAGACCTACATGAAGATGCTGCAGTATCCTTCTCCAGCACGTGGTCTCCGAAGAGAAGGCTGGCTTGTGCCCAGCATGAATTAAGAGGGGCTTTACCAAAGCACTAGCTGGTCTCAAGGGCTTGGGATCATTTGGGGGTGAAAGGATGCCTCTAAGGATTTGTGATAGCACCTGCAGCACTGAGCTTGTCACAGCAATCCTCTGGGAGATGTAATTAACTTTAAATGATACTGAAGAATTTAACTGAAGTGACGTTGGTGGGAGTAGAAATGCTTGTTTTGAAGTTGGTTTATGAGAATATTATGATCAGATGGTGATGCCTGGAGAAATAATATGGCATCTCGTTGTAAAGCAACTAAGGGAGTGCCGGTGTTGTGGCAAACCCTTTCTCCCTTTGCCCTGGCAGCCCCGGTAGGCTCCCTGAGGACTGCCTACATGCTCAGCTTGCAAGGGAGTGCTTGTCATTGGGGTGGGAGCACAAGTAGCTGTCCTGACCCTGAGGTGGGCAGGCTTGCCTGTGACACAGGAGCTGACCAAAGGAATTCCCGCCCCCCCTTCCAGATGTCCCACCTTGCTTTGGAGCTTCATCAGAGATGTACACATGTATGTAGCCTCCCTGTTGCTGCCCCATGCCTAATACCTGACCGTTTCCATTGCTGACAGATCATGTTGGAGGAGACGGTTGCTGGCCCAGATGCTGCTCTTCTCTCTGTTTTCCTTTTTTGTAAACTCTCTCTTTTTGTATGTGTGCATATGTGTGGGGGGAAGCAGTGAGGATGAGGAATGAATATAAAGTCCTGGTAAGGATTAAGAAAGGATATGGGTGGCAGCTGGAAGAGCATCTTAAAATAGCTGGCCTGGTTAGCCTGCTGGGGAGTAGTGGTTGGGATCAAGGCGGCAGCAGGGGTTGGAGCCGCAGCAGCTGCAGTGGGAAGGGAGGCTGGGGCCAGCCTGCTTTGCAGGGGTATGGTGCATTTCTCTTCCACATGTTGGCTGCTTGGGCAGGATGAGAGGCTCACTGCTCAGTGGGGCTGTGTCGGAGAGATCATGTCACACAGAGCTCCAAAAATTGTATCCCCCTGCTCCCTGCAGTGGTTTTGAAATCCTGCATTCTGCTATGTAGCAGGAGCAGGCCTTGGGTACGGGGTTTGGATCTGTGTTCATGAAAGCTTCAAAGTGGGCTGGGGAACAGGGTCTGCGCTTCCTTTGAGGGCTAAAAGAGGCTGTATGCTTTGTTCAGAGCATTCTGAAAGGGCCTCATAAATTAAGTTTTGAAGGTAGGAGGGAAGCAAAGCCTCGTTTCTGGAGAACTCTGAACTCTAATTGAAGTCAGTTCAGAGCATCCTGGTGCAAGCTGCAGTTTTTATTTAGACCATGGTTATACAGCCAGCAGCTGTGCTATTTATGCCTCGCAAGGTACCCTTTGCCTCCATGTGGTCACCTGTTTCTGTCCTGGTATCACCACCACAATTTTGCTGGCATGAATGTTCTTGTGGCCATGTTGGGAACTAGGCTGGGGAACAGATTCAACTGGAAAAACAACCTGGCAAAATTGAGTGGATGGTGTGATTTTTGTTGTTGGGGGGTTTTTGTGTTTTTTACTGGACAGATTGGTTTCCTGATCCAATTTACTGCATTACTGCTTAAACAGCTATGCTCAAGGAGCAGGGAAGAGGCTGCTTTTGGTGATGCTGCTGCTGCATGGTAGTTTGCACTCCTAGGCAGGTGGTGCTGAGGTTTGGTTGATGGGTGACTGTCTGCTGGCATCCTTTGTGATGAACTTTTCTCCTATGCTCATAGTGTTAACTAATGTTCTTGAGTTGCATTTAGCTGGTTATTTCCATTTCAAGTGCATTGTATTTTTTAGGGAATTATTCATAATTCCTAGGTGTAAATGGATGCACCTGCAGTGCTTTAGGTGTACAGGTCATACATGAGTTATGTGGCTGACTGAGTCAAAAACTTATGAAGGAAGTAAGTTCTTTCAAACCATGAATGATGTTGATTGGTTTGGGTAGACTATAAAAGCTTTCTCTTGCCCAAATTGGAGACTTTTTTTTCAAATTTTTAACCTAATAGTGAGTGGGACCTAGAGGAAAAGAGAATTTGTAACCGTCAAATGCCAAATTTAAGCGTTGTTTTAGACAAACAACCTTATTGCTTGACTCTCTACCTAATGCTGGTTAATATGTCATATAAAAAGAAAGTGGAAAAAATTGCTTTATTACACATGCCAGGGTTTCATCTCTGTTGAGAGTCAATGGCTTTTACTGCTTGTTTTATGTTTCAAACAGGAAATCATAACTGAAATTCACCTTTTGAGCATTGTTGTTTTATTGTTTGACTGTTCAAGTTGCTTTTCTTTAACGGACAAAATTCAGATACAATCACACAGGAACACAGTTCTTCGAAATTAGAAAAACCAGACCTCTAAGTGGGTAAGTGTCTTGGGAAGTGGTCTGGTGCTCTGGTCCTACATCATGCCAGCGGATCACCTTGGGCATTTAAGCACTGTAGCACCATAGAGTGGGAGGGCTGTCTTCTCCATGCTACGGCTCCTTTGGCAGGGCCATAACTGTGTATGTTGCTGCCTTTGCAAGGAGGGTCCTAGCTTGCTGCCAGGTGGCAAATGGGGACCCACTGAGAGCCAGAGAGTGGAAAGGCTGGTCTTGCTCAGCAGCCGCGTGGGAGCTGCATAGCTGCAGTCCAAAGCTGAATGCACAGGACTGGCAAAACTCTCAGTTCTTGCTTGTTTGTGTTGGGTTGGGAGGGCTGGGCTGCTTTTATGGAAACTATGTAAGTCCTGATATTCTGGTTGTGCTGTAATGCCTTTTGCTGATGATGGGAAGAGATCAGCTGTGCAAAACACTGCAGGAATTTTGACATCTCAGGTGCAGTCCTTTCCCCTGGGGGATCACAACGGACCTTTTAAGTTGTGGCCGTGCTTCTCCTGTTGCCACTTATCTTGCTGTTCTTTCCACGTGGTGGACTCTAGTGGTGGTTGGGATGAGTTGCGCAACACAAGTGCGAACATGTGCACAGAGAGCTTGGCAACAGAGCGCTGCGATCTCTTGCATGTAAGAACTGAATCATACTTAGGACAGCTCTTCAATAGGACCCAGTAAATTAGCAGGTTAGGGTGGGAAGCGATGTTGACAACATCATGCTTTTATTTATGGGTGAAATTTAGATAAGCAGAATATAATTACTCCTGTAGACTGGCCTTTCTTTAGCTCTGCCCAGTTGTCTGTCATTAATCTAATGGACTATCACTGTAAATTCCAGTTACCATCCCAGCTCTGTGCTTCAGGTTTTCAACTTGCTGACAGCAATCTTTCCCACTTCCTTTCTTTATGTGATGTTCACTGCATCGGTGGAATGAGTTTAGAAGAAGTCTTGTGCATTGAATGATAGATGGGTTTACAGAAGCTGAAACCAATTTTCAGGCTGGTCACTCATTTTTAAATTTGTCCCATTACTTTTTTCCGAGGAAGTGGAGGATGAAAATCAATTGTGCTCAGCACTTACCACTTGAAAGTTTGGCATCCTCCTAGGCTGGATGAAATCCTGGCTTACGAGGATGGTACTCTTTCCTGGAAGGGAACCAATATAGTGCTCACAGCTGGAGATGTACCCATGGCTTTGGATCCTCTCCTAAATGATGCCATTTCCTCTATTTATCTGCCTTAGTGTTTGCCTGGGGACTCATGTCTGACTTCTCTCCTTGTCCTGTTGCTGTTAGGACTTCTGTGAGTGACTTGGTGTGTGCTGGCAGGACTTTTGCTGGGTTAAGGAGAGTAATGGACCTGGTAATGGTCCAACCCCTTGGGGCAGCTGCTTACAGTTTGCCAGGCACAGCTGCCTGCACCTGGTGTATGTTGGACTTACACAGCGTTAAGACCTGTGCTGCTTTGCTCCTTGACCCGATGGACAGGAATGCTAGGAGTAGTGGAGCTGTTAGGAGCACACTTAGCTGCCCAGATCCTGTTGTACTGCAGTGTGGCTCAAGTGCTTGCCCTGTCTTGGTTTCTCCAACTTTGAGAAAGGGAATAATGCATTGATAATGTTGAGGTGTCGCTGAAGGCTTTCCTTTCCTTCACCTGGGGTGTGTGGCTGTTCGTAGCAGCTGAGGAGATCTTCTCTTGCAGTTGTCCTTGGTGATTTGTTTTCCTGCTGCCAGGCCAGTTTTCTTTGGAGCTGAAAAATTGCTTCCACCTGCAAGTTTTTTCCTGGGAGGTGTGTTCCACTTTGCAAGAAATCTGCTTCCAGTGTGGCAACAACAGGTCTCTTGTGCTGAGGTGACAAGCGCTGCTCTGAGCAAGTTTCTGTGGTGCGAAAGGCCTTGCTTACTGCAAGACAAGTGTGTATTTGCAAGTTGATCAGGCAAGATGCTGAGCGCCTCCAGTTGCCACTGGCTCTTGAAAGTTGAGGCTGTTCCCAGAGCTGTGATTTATTAATATTAAACATATTGCTTATTTCATAACATGAGGGCTCAAAGCTAATGAAAGTATTACGAGATCTTTGGCAGCCTCTCTTCAAGAGAGCAGTAGCTGGACACAAAGAAGCTAAGCACTAGATGGAAATTGAATATTCATAAATTCATGTGAAAGTGTCCTAAAGCAGCTGGGGCATATTAATGAGTTTTTCTGTTATGGAGGGAGGACTAGATATTACAGAGATTTACTGTCAGCATGGGTGTGATGCATGAGAAAATAAAAATGCGTGGCTGCGGTTAGGAAGAAGAACATAAATTATCTATAGGAACTCATAACATTAAAGGACATAGGCTTGCTATAATTCAGTATTTACAATCTTTCTGTTAGCTATCAACTTACTTCTAGACTGCCAGGCACCCTGTGCATTTGTCTAGACTCCAGATAACACTTTTGAAAATGTTAGATTTCTGTTGGTGAAGCTGCATGAGTCGGGGTGGTAGAGATGTGATTCTGCAAACTGCGTGTGGTGTTCCTGTTTTACTGGCAAACTGTGTCTGAAAATGTGTCTGTGTCTAACCTTGCATGAGTTGGCTGTATTTGCACAAAATCCAGGTTTACAGGTGTGGCTACAACCACCGTAGGAGTGCTTTGCTAATAGAGTATACAGGTATCCTGACCTGGGATGGTGTCCTTCACATAGGCTTCGTGATGTACCCGTTTGTACTAGGTGGGTAAAGGGCACCCTGTGGAGTTCAGCTCTACTGATCCATGGTGCGCTTGCATGCGATACAAGTGTTTCAGACACCGATAGGGCTGGTTTTCCTTTTCCCATACAGGTTTATGCTGGCAAAACCTCTATTACAGCTCTTGTTGGTACAGCTGGTCTGATGAAAAACGGTACCTTTTACTGAAACAGCCATTCTTTAACACTTCAAAGCTCAGATTATGTAAGGGCTTGAGAAAAAAAAGTCTTTCTGGATATCTAGTAATATCTGGAACTGTGAATTCAATGCCAACAAGCTTTTATTAGCTTTTATTTACAAGGAACAATAAGCTCTCTGCAAGCTTCTGTTCTAGGATGCAGGCATGAGCCACAATGAGGAACAAATATCTTTGTCTTCCACAGAGTATCTGGGGAGGTGTAGATAGGTGTGGTATTGTGCTGTTCCTTCCAGTTAAGTGCCAGCTGGTCAGTGGGACCTACAACTGAAGCAAAAACTGATGTTTGGGTAGGTTCTGGGGACTCTGAGAAACTGCAGCTCAGAAGCTGCTCTGGGAAGATGGAGAGACATTCAGTGACTGCAGATATAATGGGTAATCAATCGCAATAAAAGAGTGCGATAGAAGCAGTCACGTGGGAACGATGCAACCAAATAATAGCAAAGTGGGGGGACAGAGAATAATGCTGTTTCAACACACCATGTTATTAAGGAACCATGATGGGGCTATAAAGGCAAATGGGCTCTTACCGTTTGCAGGCAATAGACTGCAGAAGGCATCTGAACATCTGCTTCTCTCTTGCACAAAGGGAGAATGTTACAGATATGGTGCTACATTCAGCATGTGGTAGAAGTGCTTTTGCTATTGAAACAAACTGGTTTTGAGAAGATTCGTGGGAGCAGTAGCAGTTCTGCTGTTTTCTTTCCTTTTACACCTGTTGGTGCCTTTCACTTCTCTCTTGGCTTCATTGGGAAGAATAAAACTTCCAGGAGCCTTAGAAAAACTTGGGAGGGGGAGATTTTATGGACCTCATGCAAGTACAGGGACCTGTGGAAGGAGAAATTTGTGGAAAATGTGCTGGAGGATCTCACTAATACAAATTTTATTGAAGTCTGTAGGAGTGTTTCTGGTGAAGGTAATGAGCAACCTCTCCTCCTAAGCATGGTCATCTCTGAAGTGACTCCAGTGTGATGGGTGCCAGCTGTTGAGATTTTCCAGTTTTGGGTGTGCTAAAATGTTTGAAGCTTTTTCTAACCTGTATATGAAATTGGGTGTCCTAGTGAAAAATCTGGGAGCAAAAGGAATTCATGGTTCTCCTGAGATGTTTGCAGACACTGCCATTTTAAACAGTAAACATCCTAAAAAGGCAAAACCAACTCCTCTACGGGCCCTCTCGTACTGCAGAAAGCTAGGGAGATAATCCAGGTGGGCTCCTGAAAATGTTGAAAGAAATTTGAGTCAATTAATAAGGAAACATCACCATCTGCCAAGGACTAGGTCTTAAGGGAGGAGCATGCAGCCTGTTCCCGTTGGCTGCATTTATTAGAGGCAGAAGCATTCACCATGGTTTGGAATAGAGATCTGCCTGGCAGACTTTAGATAGTGGTGTAAATGCTGCAAAGAGGGGAGCTGCATGATGCTTATTTTTGATTGTAGCAGTCTCCCTTGAGTTACTGGAAGAGATGGGCTGCCCCCCATGCTCACTGGGGTCTGCGGAGAGGGTGGCTTTGGGCTAGTTCCCAGCTGTCTCTGATATGACATTGTAAAGTACTGTATTAGCCATATGTGCGGAATCTTTTCAGATAACTGGAAAGATTTAAAGAAAATCCCAGAAACAAACCCTGCTCAGGCAGAGAGTCAAAATGCTTGATGCTGTTTTTTAATTCTTTTCCGCCTTCCTTAAATCTTCATTCACAAGTTTAATTGTGCGGACTTTCTGGTCATAATTAATGACTGAGACAGTGTGGTAAGAATTTAGGAGTGAAAGAAAATAGGGAAAGGACAAGTCAAAGAGCGCTGGTAATGAGTTACTTTCAAATGAGCTAGATGCTCCGCCATTTGTCCTAGATCACTTTAGAGAACTGACAAGCAACCTCCAAACCATTAATACTTCTGTTAAAGAGTGTCGAGAGGATAGGTACTCTTCTTGGAAACTGGGGAAGGCAAAGATACTAGCCTTTAAAAAAAATAAGGGAAAAGGTAAGTCTAGGAACTTTTTGAGTTTATCTGCAGTTTCAGGGTAAGTGATGGGCAATGTGAATTTAGTTTGGCACAGGTAAGTGATGGGCAATGTGAATTTAGTGTGGCACAGTTTGTTTCTGATAATTTCCTTCCATGAGAGTGTAAGAGCTTTTGTCAATCAGGGAGAAGTTGTGGATGTGACAATCTTTGCTTTAGTATGGCTTTGGCAGCCTCCAGATTAGGCAGGGACCTTGAGTCTAAATAAAGCTATTTAATATAAGGAGCCAACCTGGTGAAAAGCAGCGCTTAGAAAGTGATACTTAACCAATAGCTTGCTCTTGCCTAGCAGGGTTTGTCAGTTGAGGTGTGCAATCTCTGTCCCAGGTCAATGTTTTTTCATTAATGGTATGGATAAGACTAATTGTTTGCTAATAGATGTGCTTTGTGGTCCAGGCTGGACAAGGTGGCAAGGCTTCGCAAGGTGGAATTGGGATTCAGAGTGATCTCGAAGGGTAAGAGAGAGCTGGGCTAGAACAAACAGGAGGTAATTTTGTAAGGGCAAATTCAGAGGAGGGTTTTGGGAATAACCAGCTGTGGGACTACACTGTGGAGAAAGGCTAGTTTTGCAAAGAAGGAGATGATCTTCAAAAAAAAAAAACAAAAACCCCAACCAAAGAAAAAAGACATTTGTTGTGGGTCAACAGGGAAGAATCCAACAGCACACTGGGTTGGTCACAAAAATACACTGAAAGTTGGATTCAGAAGGAAATTGGTTTGCTTATTGTGGTGTGGTGGGCTTAGCTGAAGGACTGAGAGATGTGAGTCAGTTGAAGAGAGTCCAAAAGGAAAGCAACAGACATTGCCCAGGGTCTTGAAAATATGACCTAAGGGGGAAGCTTTGGGGTGAGAGAGGGAGGGATTAAAAAAAACCCAAACACACAAACAAACAAATAAAAAAACCCAAACCCCCTGTGTCTGCTTTCTCATGTTTACAGAGGGGAGGGTAGGTTACAGCCTATTGCATATACAAATGTCTGTTTCAAGAGGAGAGATAATAAATGGTCGTCATGCTCTCTGTGGATAGCAGAAATAGCTTCTGCTTTAAATTGCAAAAAAGGAAATATTTAGTTTAAACATTAGGCGACCTTCTTAGATGCAAGGTTAAGTATAGGATAGATAACTGGTAGGCTCCCAAGCCTTTGAGAAACCAGTTAAAAGTAGGTTGGAAAATAATCCGTGCGGAGTGATTTAGATTTGGCTAATGCTACCTTGGGCAGAGTGGTGGCTTGGGGATTCTCCAAAAGCTCTGCTTCCAATGCAGAAACGGGGTTAAGGCCATGCTTCGTCTCAAGCTTGTTAAAAGCAGAAGAAAAACTCTCAGTGGCTATTGAACTGGGTCATCCACATAAACCCTGTAGTCTGTGCTGTAAATGCAGAGAAAAAGCAAACTGCAGAGTATTCCCCAGGACTCTGGGATGGATGTGTCTGAGGGCGTGACCTGCCCTGTGAGTGCAGATGGATGCCCGTTCGCTGATCACTGGTGATGCCTCCTGACTGATGCTCACCTCACACAGATCCTCATCACTGTCATGGTCCAGAGGCTGTGGCTGTCTGTGCTGCCAGGTCCCAGGTGACCTCTGAGCACCTGCTGTCGCTCCTGGACCTGGGTGCTTTCAGCAAGAGGTGGGACAGGAGGGCTTCCTGGGGTTCCTTCTGAGCCCAGCTATCTGATGATGCTATGTAAAGGGAAAGGAGGGCTGCTACTAGCCTCAGAAGGGACAGCTGTGGTACCCATGCACTGGTGGGCAGCATGTTTTTAAGCAAGCAAAATGCCTTTCCTGTTTGATTTAAGTCTGTCTTAATAAGCATGTAGTGTCCTGGAGAGCTGTGCTTCAGAACCAACACATATGTGGCTTGCAAGCAGAGTGCATGTTAAATACAACTTGGTATTTAAATAGTGTGAGTATTGCTGTGACAGAAGTCAGTAGTAACTTGACTGCTCATTTAGGCCAGTTACTTTGAAGACTCCTTCCCTGGCTGTGGAGCCATTAATGTTATCTCCATGCTGACACCACCTTGAAATCATGACAGCAGTGAGCTTATAAAAGCAGGTGTTAAGAGACCTGATGCCGTACATGGTGATGAGGCAGCTCCAGTGTGGTTACTGTGTTTGCCTGCTGGCAGCAGGGTCGGCGTAGGTGTATACTTCAGGAGGAGATGCTGGCCCTGTCTCTTAGACCATGTGAACCAGGCATACACCACACTAAATGTGTTCAAATTAAATAGCTTTACAATTTGAGCTTTTTCCTGCTCCTGATGCACATTCATAATCGACTGTGACCTTTTTTTTTTTAACTCCCCTGGAGTTTGAAGATAGGAAATTCAGTGGATCATCTTGTTCATGGATACCTTCCATGTATCATCTGCATGTAATACTTCTCCATATGGAGATGGAGCTTTCATAGAATCATGGAATGGTCTGGGCTGGAAGGGACTTTAAAGACCATCTAGTTCCAACCTCCCTGCCATGGGCAGGGACACCTTCCACTAGACCAGGTTGCTCAAAGCCCCATCCAACCTTGAATACTTCCAGGGATGGGGCATCCACAGCCTCTCTGGGCAACCTGTTCCAGTGTTTTACCACCCTTGCAATAAAGAATTTCTTCCTAATATCTAATCTAAATCTATCCTCTTTCAGTTTAAAACCATCACCCTCATCCTATCTCTACACTCCCTGATAAAAGTCCCTCCCCATCTTTCCTGTAGGCCCCCTTTAAGTACTGGACAGCTGCTGTAAGGTCTTCCTGGAGCCTTGTGTTCTCCAGACTGAACAACCTCAACTCTCTCCGCCTATCCTCATAGGGGAGGTGCTCCAGCCTCCTGATCATCTTTTTGGTCCTCCTCTGGACCTGCTTGAGCAGGTCCCTGTCTTTCTTGCGCTGGGGGCCGCACAGCTGAACACAGTACTCCAGCACTGAGGAGCCACTGTGGGGGATGAAGGGGCCCCATTGTGTGCCCTTGCTGGAGCTGCTCTGTGCTTCCAGCAGTGGGGTTTCTGTGGCTGATTGTGAATGTGTAGGAGGCAGGCTAAGTCTAATTTGTCTTCTGTACTGCAGGCAGAGTGTAAAGGGCAGTTGTTTACAAATGAAAAGATAATTTCTAACTTAGATAAATGGGATGTGGAATGGCTGTGACAGGCTGTAATAGCGGTGGAAGCTGTATTGCCATTTGCACTCCATACAAGGTTTAAAATGCATGAGGTGGGTGAATTAGAAAGTGGGGAAATAAGACTAATAGTTTCAGATGCATATTTTCATCATCTTCTCCAATACAAATATTTTAATCACTTAATGTCATGTTTTCTTAGAGTAGGGATCTGTTTACAAAGCTTTCCTCAGGGAAAGGATATGGCTAGAGAAGACTTCTATTTTGAAGTCATCCTTTGGTTTGGTTTTTAGCTTCTTTTTTCTTTTTTTGGTGCGTCATTGAATATGACTCTTCTGGCCTTTTTAAAATCTCCTTCCAGTATTTTTTTTTTTTTTAAACTCTCCAGGATTTCAGGATCTGCTTGCGGAAGGGGATGGGATGGATGCCTAGTTGGTTGATGCTGTGGTGTCAGTCTGGCACAACAGCTTTCTCAGCTGAGCTGAAATTAGGTTACTTGTTTCTCATCGCAGTGTTGTCCCTGTCAGATAACTCTACTCCAAAGATAGATTCCAGATTGTAACTAAACTTCGTGAACTTGCAATACAGGATCCTAGGCCTGCATAGTTTCCTGCACTCCTGCAGGAAATCTGTTGTTTTTTACCAGTGGGGAGCAGCAGCAAGATGATAGCTCAGTTTGCAGCGGTGTGAAATGTCTGTGTTGGTGGAGCTTTCTGCAGAGCAGGCTTCAGTAGAAAGGCATTAAATTCTTGTCTGCGCCTATAGCTATAGGCTCACAGAGGCTTTTTTAGCTTTCAGGTGGCCATCATGTAAGCATCCTCTCTCCCCTGTTTTTTCCAGAGGAGATCCAGGGTTATTTTGAAAATAAGCTAAACTTGGTCCTGCTGTGGGAGCTTGCATGATTGCCAGCTTTTTCAGCTCGGAAGGGCTTTGTGTTACAGTCTGAAGTAATGCTCATGGAGTTGCTGGGAGAGGCAGAGAGGACTGCAATCCTCCAGCCCATTTTCAGAGGCTGGAAGGCACTGGGATGCCAAACACCTCTTTTCCTTTTCTTTTCTTTTCTTTTCTTTTCTTTTCTTTTCTTTTCTTTTCTTTTCTTTTCTTTCTTTCTTCTCCAGTCATCCTCCAGAAGTCAACAGGGCTCTGGCAAGTTGCTGAAGAGGAGAATCAAGTTCACCAGTGCTTGCTGAGATAAGAACCGGAGGTGCCTGGCTCTCGGTGTACAAGAGGACCCTTTGATTCCTGTCAACTGTTTCAACTGGAAGGACTGAAAACTTTTTTGTTTCTGTCCTAGGTTAATGGAGACAGCAAAAGAAATGACCAGGGAGTCCTTACCTATCAAATGCCTTGAAGCAGTTATCCTGGGGATGTATCCTTTTGCATGCCTGTGACTTTCTACTACAGTGCTGTTTAATATTTTGCCCCTCCTGGATGGTGTTTGAGATAGTCACTGCCCCAGGTGAGTGCCAGCAGCTCGGGGGACTGCCGTGGTATTGATCGACAAGTCGCTGAATTGCCTAGGCTTGTCAGTAGGAGTTTGGATGCCATGTGCCCAGTTCACAAGTGTCATGCTCTGGCCATGGCAACTTTGCCTCCTGCTCTGGTAATCTGCATAATGCCAGGATCTGACCTAAAGTGCCCAGATAAGTGTCTGTTTACACAGTCCCTCTTTTCTTCATTAGTATTTCTCTGCTGGTTATTGTCGTAGCTTGGTAACACCTGAGGAACACAGGTTCTGTCCTATGTCTAATGTTTACACAGTTAAGTCATGTTTTTGTCTCTCAGCCCACAGCTGCGCTTTGTGCAGAAACATATGTGTATTATAGTTAAACATTTAAGCTTTACCTTAACATAATGCTTGCTTCCTATTCAGTCTCAGAAAAAAGAACCTGAATATTTTCATTTAGAGGCTGACTTGCTTCTTGACCCTCTTGTGCTGTCACTGATAAATCAACCTGCATCATCCTAAAACACTAGAGGAGGGCGAGGCAGGGTTACAGGAATAACTGTAAGCCGGATTCGTCTTACTACAACTATCAAGTTTGATTTAAAACAAAACAAAAACCCAAGCCAAAGTAAACCCTGAAGAAAACCAGCTTCTGGCATGTCTCTGTGGCGTTTTGCTTGCTACTGCTGCCCCCTCTCGTGGGAGAAGGAGCTGGCAGAGCCTGGCAGGTAGTGCCCGGTGTTGGCTCATGAGAGGGAATGGCTGCTGCGGGGGTGGGAAGGGGACGTGGGCTGAGCAAGTGTGTGGCATGTGAAACTTGTTGCTGGATGCGGTCTCCGCTGTGCTAGGAGGTCTGTGGTGTGCATCGGGTGCTGCTCATGGCTGTGCTCGGCTCCCTGTGCACCAGGTCCGAGTCTGAAAGGTGGCTCTGGCTCGCGGGGCTTCCCCTGCAAATGCTGGCAGGGACTTCATGCAGCTAGAGAGATGGGAGTCCTGGGGGCTTGATGTCAGCAAGAGACTCAGACTGATGCCCTCCGAGAAACAGAAATTGTCAGTGGATCTGTTGTGCTGGCCCTTGTGTCAGTGTGGTGTCCCAAACTATTTGGGGACCAAAGGGTTGGGGGAAATAATCCCCAGGTGAAGTTGATGCTGCTCTGCAGTACTGGTAAGTGTCAGTGTGGCTTCTAGCACTGTATTTCTAGCACTGAACCAATTATTCCACATACCACACGAGCCGAGGGTGATGAGTGGTGTACAGATGACCATGATAACCTAGAAGTATTCTTGCTGATCTAAAAGTTTTGACCATTTTATTTTCATTTAGAAAGAGGGCTTTTTCCGCTTGCCTCAAACCTGGCTTTTGTTCAGGGTTGTTTTTTTTTTTTTTTTTTTTTTGCGGCGCGGGAAGCAAAATAGTTGAAAGCTATGCTTTGTATTATTTGGTGTAATCTGAAGTTTCTTTGGACTTTTAAGATTTGGATGAATCTTTCTCTCTCTGGATGCTACTTCAAAAAAAAAAGTTTATGGAAAACTTTTTTTCTTTTTTAATTGAGAAGGCTTAGGCAGGGGAGGGTATGGGACGGGCCTGTCTTCCTATGACTTCTTGCTGTCTTGGAAGTCTCCTGTGTGAGAACAGGGGCTATCTGCTGGGGTAACAGATGTGTTAAAGTTTAAAAGATCCATGCAATATAAAACCTAAGTATTTTGCTTGAGGTGTGAGTACACAAAGAGTGTAGCAGTGGTGAGTGGATGGGCTGTCTGAGTGTATGTGCTTTGAAAGTGGCCGTTATGAAGCTTGTGCCTGTGCAGAACCTCATGGTGATGTGTTGCATGTGCACCGTGTGGGTTTTTGGGAGGCATCTTTGTAACAGTATGTGGGGAAGTTTGCTGATATTTCCACCCCCCACCCCCAGCTATGAGATTTTGATCTTCAGCATTGCCCTCTGGATGCAGACATGTTGAGGCCAGCAGCTGCGACTTGCTTTCCAAGGGCAGGCGGTTACCAGATAAGAGATGCGTTTACTGTCTCCTGAGTGTCAAACCAATGTCTTCACATAAGCCTGAGCTGAGCATCCCTGTGTGTGTATGTTAATCTCTCTTTCCCTTCTCTGTCTCTGGAAATAAGATACTGCTTGTAATTTGTGTGCTGGCGGGCTTTGCCGTGTTGCTTGGATACCGAAAAGCGTACAGCCCACTACAGCAGACCCTTGGCATGAGCTTTCATTCAAAGACTGACTCGTGCAGAGCAGCGTAGCAAGATGTCATTTTAATTGAACTACTTGCTGGCTTGTGCAATTGCCTTTTACTACATGACTTAGTAGAAAATGCTTCTGTAATCCCTCTTGGTGCAGAATTAAGTTTTGCATAACTGCCTTCGCGCTAGATCTTGTAGCTTTTTTATAGGGCAATGAGTTAAACTACTGAGATACCCTGTGTGCACGCACCAAGGGAGCAGCTGCTGTGAGATGATCGAAAGCTCATACAGATCTTCCAGTTCTATTTTGCAGCAATCTTCATGGCTCTTCTTCTCTGTGTAGCTGTCGGAACTGGCTTCCTATCTCTCTGCTTACATGGTCTGCTTCTCAGTGCCTAACCAGAGGTATTCCTCCTGCTGTCTTCCCCAGGGCATTTCCCAGTTCAGATGTAAATCAGCTGAGTAATGGTGCATTCAGCCCATTCTTTCTGAGCAAGGATCCAAATGACTTGTGCTCAAGAAAGGGAATAGTACACCAAAAAGTGCCAAGAGAATTTTATCTGTGCTGTATTCACTTATTAAAATGGGGAGAGCAAAATATCGGAGGGGGAGAGGGAAGTGGCACGGGTGCATCCATCCTCAGAGTGTCTTGCAGAGCGTGTCTGTGTCAGGTGAACATAACTCACTCCCGTTGCCTTCAGTGTGCTTCTCCCAGTTCGTGCAAGGTAATGGTCAGACCCATGCAGTGTATTAGACCTCCCTCTGTCCAATAATATCAGTAAATGAGGAAGAGGAGAGCAGAAGTGCCTCAGGAGGGAGAAATTATTTAATAGCTTCTGCACTATACCTTCTGCACATTTAGTCAGTGGATGGTGTTTATCACCGCTGGAGACCTGGGCCCATACTGCTCCTCCTGCCTAGCAGGTACATCCCTGGGCTGGGAGTGAGTGTTTTCAGTAAGGGGAAGAGTTTCTTGCAGTCATTGCAGGATATTGATGTCCCCGCAGTGCCCCTCTTTGCCTCCTGCATGCTTGTCCACAGCTTAACCCACTTGCTAACTGAAATATGGGCAAGGAGGGTCCTGCTGAATATCTACAGCCCCTCTGGTAGCTGGGAAGAGCTGGGACGGACAGAGCTTTTAATCTCATCCATTATCATGGTCTACTCTTAAGCTCATCACATCAGACTGCAGCCGGGTACTGGAGAACAGGTGCATTAAAATGAGGGATGCCGATCTGGCAGTCCTGCTTTAGGAGGCTGAGCCAGCTGCTTGAGCCATTCCTTCAGGAGCACTGGAGCTGCCGGGGGGCACCTGGGCTCTTTGTGCGGATGACATCTAGATGTGGGCTTGGTAGCCCTCTGTCTCACAGTAAGCAATCCCAAACCTGCGATCTTGGCACTCCTGGAGCCTGTGGGAAATGCTGTCTGACTCCAGGCTGTGGTTGGAAACTTCTCCAAGTGTTTACTACTGGTGCTTGGAGACTCTCTGACATTGTGAGCAGTTGCTTGGTTGCTCGGAAAAATAGCTCTTCTGTTTTTACTGAAGTCTTATCTGACGGTTTTGAAGTATGAGTTTTGTTTTCCTCCTGCTCCGCCTCTTCTCTCTGAGCTAGCAGCTTCAGCATTGCTAGTGTAAATAAAGCTGCCTCCTCGCTTCTCTCAGTTTGTTCTCATCCCTCCAGCTTACTCGTGCCCTGTGGCACAGCCTGCCACGATGGCTCAGGGTGTCTGCTCACACTTCCCCAGCCCTTGTGAGCAGCAGGAGAGGAGGGGACCAGACACCCTGTGGTTTGCTCATCTCAGTGAGACTTCAGCAAAAAATCACCCTTGCTGGCCTCTAAGACATGAAGCACTGCAATATCATCTTGTCTGAATTAGGTAAGGGAGAATTTCAAACTAATAAATAACAGAATAATTGGCACAAACAGTGCAATAGGCACTCATTTGCTCAATATCGGGTTCATCTGGCTTTCCCTTTTTTGTCTTTGGTTTGCAAGGCAGAGTGGGACTTGCAGTGGAGACACCGGAATGTGTCAGGTGTGATACTGGGTCTTCCTGCAGCTGGATGAGAAGCACTTGCAAGTCTGGGCACTGGGACAGCTGGGTGCTTAGACCTGCTTGGGCATTAGCATTGGCAGGCTGGTCTGGCACTTATATCTGAAACCTGAGCATGTCTTGGTTTGTTTCAAGCTGCTGCAGGCTCTGCAGGGCCTTGGTGCACTCACTGTCTTACGATTTGGGCTTTTTTCCTTCGGGGCTCTGAGGAGGAGGGTCTCCCCATGTCCCCTGCCCCTGGGCATCTCGGTGGGTCTGGGTCCCTGTTGGTGCTGCAGAGGGATGGCATTCATCTCCTCACCTACTGCTAGTGCACCCCTTGCACGGTTGCTGCCTGTCAGCTTGGCAAAGGCACCAGTTTTTTTCCCCCAGCTAAACTCCAGTTGAAGCTGGTTTAAACACAGGTGGGCTGAGGTCCTTGCAGTGTGTGCCCTCACCCCCTGTGCAGCTGGCTGTGGTTCCTAGTGGTGGTGGGAACACTGCTGGTGGTAAGTAACCTGAGCTCACCTAGCCATGGGGAACCAGCTGCTGCCTAGCTGGTGCTGTCAGCTGCTAAGACCTATTTCCAGAAATGTTTGAAGCCTGGAGCTACAGTGCTGGCACATGGAAAGGTCCTGCTCTGACCATTTATTAATAACGGGAAAAAAAAATAAAAAGGTAAGAGAGAACATTGAGAATGTTTGGGTTTTTTCTTTTTATAAACGTTGCTGCTGGCAAATAAACAAGGTGAAGGGCTTCAAGTCTCTCTTCTGGCTGGGAACTGCTCTGTGCTCTGCAGTGGGGGCACCTGTGTAGGGAAGGGTCTGTACTGTGGGGGAAGATGCTTGGACTCCTTTGTGGGACATTTTGATGCTAGAGTCTACCAGGAGGTGGAGAAAAAAAAACAAACCACAGAGGGCGTTGGTTGGGTTATTGTGCAAGTGTGCAGATTTAAAGAAAATCCATCCAGATGCTTTCTGTTCCAGAGTTTTAAAACTAAGGGGTTGACTCAGCTAACACCTTAACTAATCCTCCCCTTTTCTTTTGAACTCACTAAGGATGCTACTCCTCATTTGCTCCAGTGCCCAGGAAGATCCAGATGGTGACCAGAGCGCAGGTTGTGTCCCAAGTCTTGCTTGTATTTGACTCTTGGATCTGAATGTCTCCCAAGTACCTAAGCTAGGTTGTGCCTGAGCCTGGGTGGTGAAGGTGATGGCGCTATGGGAAGCACAACCTGTGGCTGAGAGGATGGTGTGCTTGTGTTGACTTGCAGGTCCATAGGAGCTGCATGCTGGCATGGGAAATGTGGCCCTTTCTGCAGGCTGCTGGCAGTATTGGTGTGCTCAAGAAAGCCTACTTGTTAATGGGGCCATACTGGTTTACCCCAATGGCCTGTCATGCCTGAAGCATGTTGCATGCTTTGGGCCCAATTCTTCTCACACTCCTTTGACCCAAACCTGTCTCTTTCAAAATCAGCCCCCTGGGGTACAAGAACAGAATTCATAATTTGCCTAATACATGCAGCCCGGGCCGGCAGGCATTAGGGGCTCTGTGGGGTGGAAGAAATTGTGGTTGAAGGACCAGTACGAGGCTGCAGAAGAGCTGATTTGGGGTGGGCAGGGTTTGGGAATCTCCAAGGGATGGGGACATGCTGTACCAACGCATTCCCGTGAGACCCTGGTAGAGCTCCAGGTATCACCCTTGTGCATTTCCTGGATGTGGGGGAAGAGGAGGGATATTGGGGCAAGATTGTGGCCAGCCAGAAGATAGTGTCCTTCTTGTGTGATCTCCAAGAAGATCAGCATCCCTCAGTGCTGTTTTTCTGCTGCTTTGATTTACATGAAGACCCAGGATCGGGAGGCCACCGAGCTTTCGTTACAGCTGCTTTTGCCCTCTCCTGCTCTGTACTGCTTCTCTATTGTGGCACATAATTTACTCCCTGACTCTCCATCCTGTAGTTACAGTCCCAGCTCAAAAGTGTGATTACAGCTGCGGCATTGCTGTGTCGTTGCCTTTTGTTTGCCACAATACAGCTCTCCTTGGGCAGAGCAGAAAGGAAGAGAAATAATAATGATGCATGGATGGAGGGGAAGATCTGACGTGCCTTTCCAGCCCATTTGCTGTGTATTTCATCTCGGGTGGGGGCTCTCATTAAGTAGTCACTCAGCAGAAGCAACCTGTACCTAAAGGTTAATTTCCGCAGCAGTTGTTGCTGGGTTATTTGATGGTGGGTAATTTCCGTCCTCAAAAGATTCTTTTACTCCTACCTAGTATTTAATGAGATTAAATTGCAACTTCTCCGAGACCTCATGGCAGAAGTGTGTATGTGTGGCAGGTGGCCACCAAAGCTTTGTGTGGACTTAATAGAAAGGCACTTAGGGAGCAGAGAGAAAACCCTTTCATAATGAAGGGGAAAAATAGTGGTGGTGTTTGAAAGCTTCATAGGTGTTAATAAAAGATACTGCTTTTTCAGTTACACAGAACGATAAATACAATGGGCTTCTGCAAGAATCTGTCTGTAGGACACAAATTATTGTAACATGACTTTGATGTACACAGGATGCTCCTTTTAAGGCCTGGAGCAAGGTGACCTTTTAAATGAGGTGACTGTGGGCTGAGTTTTCCAGTTGATGTAACAGTGCTGGGCCCCATTCTGACCTTGCCGTATATTTATAATCTTTAGTGATGGTGTGGGGCTTTTCTTGGAGAAGCTAGTCCTGGTGCAACAGTGATCTACCGAGATCACCGAAGGCAACAGAGCTATTTCTGTTCCGTGTTGGTGTAGTTGCTATCGGGGTGAACTTTTGACAGTTGCTGCAGGGTGTTTGTGTTTGATGTAGGTGGGGCAGCAGATGGGCAGAGGTGGGCACACGTAGCCTTGGCTGGGCAGGGGGTTGTGTGCGCAGTAGGGAGATCCGCTCTCTGCTTTGCACGCTCGTCTAGGTTTACTGTTGTACAGATACTGAAGTGCACCAGGAGCTGGGCCCATAATGTTGTCCATTCCTATAGCCTCTAATACATTTTCTCCAGACTGCTAAAGCTGATGACGTCTAGCACTGAATGCAATTAAGTATGTTTGACATTGAACTGAAAAGCTTCCCTGTGGCTGTTCTGAAAGATTTTTGCCAATGTGTTTTTCTTGCATTTTTTTTTTGTACAGAGGTTTAACTCCTTGCTCTCAACCTCAGATTCCGGGCAGTTCACAAATCTCTTGCTAGCTGGTTTCTGTGTTCACCTGGAGGGCAAAAGTTCAACTATGTGAAATTCAGCAACCATCAAGTGGGTGAAATATCCCCTTGAGAAAATGCTTTAGAGACGGATGAGAGCTGCTGGATGCTATTCCTGCATCCCTGTAGAGAGAAGAGGTGAAATGCAGGGTGTGGACGAGGGAGTTGCACTGGTGGTGAGGTGGGGTGTCCGGCTGGGCAGAACCAGAACCAAGCCTGAATTGTGTTTTACAGTATTGGTTCAAAGGCTTTTTTGTCTTCTCAGTTTCCCAGCAGCTGTTGGGCAGCCATGCTATGCAGACGGGGAGGAAGGCTGGTCGCAGTAACATCCCAGGGCATCTCAGCTGTGCAGTGGCTCCTGTTTCACTGCTGTTAAAGTCATCCTTTTTGGGCACAGGGTAGGGAGAGGAGGGGATGCTGGAGATGCCCAGAGCAGGACCCTGGTCTGAGCTGGTTCTGCAGCTCCAGCGGGAACCGACCCCGCTCCTCCATTCTTCAGGCTGCCCTGACACTATCCTGGCAGTGCTGCCCCTCAGGCTGGCGTATTTTGTAGTGGCACCGCCCCGACTGACTGCCTTGACAGCGTCTGCCTCTGGGGATGGCTCCAGGCTTACAGTAGGTACCTCTGGCTGGAGTAACCCCAGGCTGGAGCGTCTTGCTGCAGCCTTTTCTGGTCATTTGTCCTCCATTCCCCAAGCGTGGGTGGGGGTCTCAGCTGCAGAGGGGAAGGGCACCTGCTGTCCCAGGGGCCGGGTGTCAGCAGTGGAGCCAGGGTGGGTTTCAGCTGTCCGGGGATTAGCAGCGGGGAGCCATATGCAACGTAGGCGCTGACGCAAACCTGCTTGCGTGAGGGAATCTCGTTCTCTCCTCCCGCTGGCACAGGCCAGCAGCTTCCTGAGGAGACGACCTGGATCTGCGCGTAGTTCCCCTCTGAGATCACCTGCTACGCTGTTACAGAGCTTGGCCCTGGCCTTTGCACGTGGTGCATTTGAAATGGCCAGCCAGTGATTTAGGGGACACGTTTTGCTTTCTAAAAGCATTTGTTCCTGACCATGTCTCTGTGCTTATCTAATTAATTATCCGCCTGGGAGTTTTACTTGGTTTGACTCAGCAATGCGTTACAAAGGTAACATGCAAAAACGCTCTTGTATGAAGAGTGGCCATGCCGAGGGCCAGTTTACAGATGAAAAGGCAGACTGTCACCCTGAAGAGGAATAAATTCAGACTTTTTTGTACTGTTTGAAGATGTGGCAAAATGAGGATCACTAACCTGAGTCCTACCAAGCTCCAGCATGAAACGGAGGGAAACACTGTTCCCTTTTTGAAGAATGGGAGTTTGATGTTGGTATCAAATGGGGGAGTTCCCACAGATCTGGGGAGGGTGGTCTCTCTTCTGGTGTGCTGGCCTGAACACTGCTGTGTTTTTTCCTTCCCTCCAAGCATGGTTAAGTGTCGGTCCCTTCCCTGCCTGAACCATTGCATCTTATTCTCCAAGCAGTGAAATGGGCTTTGGCAGCATTGACTGTTTGTGTGGCACGGTGAGAATAAACTTGTGTTTGGGAGAAAGCACTTGCCCTGGCAGTTAAAAAAAAAACAAAAACAAAAAAACAACCCTCCCCCCCAAATGCAAAAAAACCTGCTAAAGATGTCTTACAGGTGTAATTGTGCATGCTTCGTTCCCAACGCTGTTGTTGCCTTGACATGGTGCGCACCAGATACTTGACGAATGGGCAGCCCTCTGTGGAACGATTCCCCATCAGCTTTAAAACCCACTTCTCAGGGAACTATTTTCATCACGTGGTGCTCGGAATTTACTGCAATGGCCGGTACGGCTCGCTGGGCATGAGCAGACGATCAGATCTGATGGACAAACCTCTAACTTACCGAACTCTGAGTGACCTCATCTTTGAATTTGAAGACTCCTATAAAAAGTATTTGCATTCAGTCAAAAAAGTAAAAATTGGATTATATGTCCCACACGAGCCACACAGCTTTCAGCCCATTGAGTGGAAACAGCTGGTCCTCAATGTATCCAAAATGATGCGCACAGAAGTCAGGAAGGAGCTGGAGAAGTTTGCCAGGGATATGAGGATGAAGGTAGGTCTGTGTGCCTGGGCAGTGGACTCGGAGGTGGGTATGCCTTGTCCCATCGTGCAGAGATTGGTCTTGCTCCATGTCAGCAGACTGACACTGGCCTGAGATTAAGGTGGTATTGAGTGGGCTGGGAGTGTGCTTACATCTGTCTTGGTGATTCTCTCACAGGGTTTGATGTGTTTTCAAGCCCTTACAGCTATTTTTTTAGTTCGAGGATCTCCCCTTCAGCCTGGGAAACACTTGAACCCATACTCATCCCTGGCCATCAAGGAGCTATTGCCCAGCTTGCTTTTCTTACTGACTTTGGAAGAAGGTGGCTGGGAAGAACCAGCATGGCTGGGGCTTGAGCTGGGGGGGTGGGTGGCCTGGTCACAGGCAGGGATCTCTGCACCCGAGCTGCAAGGTGTGCCATGGGACAGCCATGTCAGTGGTTGCTTCTCCTTGCAGGGCATGCCAGTGGGCTTGCCCTGCACTGCCTGATGTCCACCATCCCTGGCTAAATCACAAAGTAGGTTACATGGGAAGGGTGAGGAAAGTGAGTCCCTGACAGGCTGGTGCTTCCCTGCTGGTTAGTTTTACTGAAGAGCCCAGAGGGAAACGATGGGGAGACAGGGCAGGCTGCCAGGGGGCTGGAGGGTTTAGCTGCCCTTGGGGATGAGGGGTGTCCCTGACTGTGCCTCTGGGGCTGGCGTGGGTGAGGAGCTGTTTGTGGTCATGGTGGCAGGGGATTTGGTGCCTTTCCAGCCTGCTGCTGGCAGGGGGAGCAGAGCAGGTGTGTTGCTAAGTATGGAGCTGGCTCTTGTGGAGAGGCATGCAGCATCGTGTCCAAGTTATTCTGGGTTCCCATCCCCTGCCCTGCTGAGGAATGGCTCCTACGTAGCAGCCGTGTGCCTTTTTGGCTGAGGCACCTGCCCCCTTGCCCTGACCTTGGGGTGAGTGTTACCAGTGGCATTGTAGCCCCTATGTCCTGCTGCCACCTCTCCTGCCCTGCCAAGGAGTTTTGAGGGCAAACTTGCACCCTACTGTCACCTTCAGCAAATGTGCTTGATTACAGCTGTAACGAAGCTTTTTTTCCCCCCTTCTTCTCTATTCATGCACTTTTAATACCATCTAGAAAACAAACAGCTGAAGCAGGCTCTAGTCAAAGAAGTCTATATGGGTGGATGATTTACTGGACTTAGTACTTGCTTTTGATAGAGGGACCAGCTCTGTGTCTGTGCTGAGCTGTGACATTGGGTCCAGTCCTTTTAAGTGCCTCAAGGCCAGGACCACAGCCCTGAACCCTTAAAGGCTGAAGGCCCTACATCTGACTCTTCCCTTGAGTTAATTCAGAACTTGAGCCACTTGATTCAGAGGGCTTCTGTTGTGAGGGGGCTGACTTTGGAGGATCAGGTCTTAAAGATAGCCTGGAGTGTGAGTGTCTTGCTGATGGACTTCTGAGGTTGGAGGGCCTGGGGAATGCGGGCAAGTGTGCAAATGGGCAGGAGACCTATTGAAAAGTCCCACTGTCACACAGAGTTCAACTGCCAGCCTGGGAGGTGGTTGCCCTGCAGAGAGGAGAGGTGGACAGGGTGATTTAGCTGTGTGTTTCCTTCAGCTGATGCTCAAAGCCATTTTTCTTATCCCTTGCTCTCGCCAGCTCTGAAGAAAGCTGTGGATGGGACCTTTTTTTCAGTATTTAGCTGGGAATTGAATTGGAGACACCAAAAAACTAATTGTTGCAGAGGGCCCCTGAACAACTATCACATGATAACAGCTTTGGGTTCCTCTTAACCTGGGCAGGGTTTGAATAAGCCTCAAGGGACTGAAGGCTCTTTGTGTGCCATCCCCGCTACTGTATGAGGCCCTTTATTTTTATTTTTTATTTTCTGTGAATCATTGCCTTTATTGAATGCCTTTTCCTTCCCTCCCCCATCTCTCACAGATTCTGAAACCTTCAAGTGCCCATTCTCCCATGAAAGAGCGATCACGGGGTAAGTCATTGTCTCCTCGCCGAAGGCAAGCCAGCCCTCAGAGACGGGCGTGCAGAAGAGACAAATCGTGAGTATTCCTGCTGCCATCACTGGTGGGTCAGAAGTTGAGGGTGATGACATATTATTTTGCTGTACAAAACTTACATTCTTACTGGCGTATATAGGAAAACTGTACTGGGTGTCTGGGTTGCCTGAGAGGCTCCAGAAGCTGCTGGTACTGCTGATGTCCTGGCATTGCTGTGCTTACTGCTGCCCAATGGCCCCTCTGTGCGGTGTCCTGATGGCCTTTGCTTGGTTCAACTTGGTGTTGGATGACCGTGAAAGTGGAAGTGTGGGTTTCCCCTTTTATTTCTTCAGTCTTTATAAAGTCCACTTTATGGAGAAACAAAGAACCTAGCTTGGGGTGCAGGAGACTGTCGTGAATGAGATTTTGTTACCTAGCTTTGGTTTAGCAGCAATTTAGGATTTATTAATATTTTTGAGAGAGATCACAAGATTAGGTTGGATAATTTTAACAGTACTTAATCATCAGCCAGTTTAACAGTGTGATTTGATGGAATTTGTTACAATCAAATTGGCAACTTAAAGACTTGAAATGGCAAGGATCAACTGAAACTTACAGCAGGGTTGCACACAGATGGAGGTTAAATCAAAACACACACACACACGGACAGAGAAAACGGTTCTGAACCACACAGGCAGACAAAATGGTTCTGAACCAAATCACACAGAGACAGGCAAAGTAGTTCTGAACCAAAGTGTAAATGCCCATGCACAGATATAACAGCTCTGAACCAAATTTTACCTACACACAGAGAGGTTAACCTATGATTAAAATTTCCCTTTTGTGAGTGTCATGAATTCCTCACTTTTATGTGCTGGCATTCATCAATGGTTGGTCAGTGAACCTTGTGAAATCAGGCCTTTAAGTCCTCGTGAAATGGTCAATGGACGATCTTTCAATCTTTGTGAAATCTATCCTGAGAGGCGTCGTAGCTTAGCAGGAGACACTGGGTCACACAGCCCACTGAGGTCCCAGAGGGCTCAAAAGGTCTCACCTTGGGTCACTATTTATAGATATATATAATCATCTATAAATAGATGATTGGCTTTGGTCATTATTTTACATTCTGGCCACAATTTGTGCTGAGTCATTCTGATACACAATTCAGGCAGCAGATGGCCCAAGTATGGCCAAAGAGTACCTGATGCCCAAAAATGGCTGCAGTTGTAATCAAAATAACAGCACAATGGGAGGTTTTCCTAAAGCATGCATGGCTTGTCCTGAGGTATCAGTGTGTCCCCAGGGGGCTGCACCACCACAGGCACCTGTACACGGGGGACAGTAGTTTGATCACATTTAAGGGTGTTCAGATGTAGCTATTAAGAACAGGAGGATGTATCTGCTAGTGGTGGTGAGGTGCCCTGCTGTCATGGTCACTCAGACAGAAATTGGATTTTCTGTGATGAGCCTTTGTACTGAGCTGTTCTGATGGAGTGTTTTTCACTGAGGATTGTCCAACTTACAGGGGTGGTGGAAAAGTGAACCTTTTCTCTTGCCAAAGCAGAAACATCACTTGCATTGTATTCTTTGATTTTAATCTGCTTAAAAAATCCCAAGACTACTTCCCTTGTGCGTTGTAGCTAGTAGTTTTTCTTTAACTGTGGGGAAGGATGGACTAACTGCATGCAATACCTCTACGTGGATGAAACTGAGCTTCCAGATCATGGGCCTTCTACAGCCACTGGCAATTCAGACTCCCATACCTTAGATGTGGAAGAGTTGAGTTTTAGCTGTACTGCTTCAAGCCAGGAAGCTGACAACTGTGAAAGCCTATATGTAACACAGATTAGTCACATATTTATGATCATTGCTTTTTAAATAGGCTCCCAGACTACTGTCTCAGCACTTATTTATTTTAAAGCAGCTAACAAAGACATTAGACTAACTTTCTAAAGATAACTTCAAGATACTTTAGAAGTAGATGATTTCACAGCAGGCTTTTATTTTTATGTGTGAATTCACACTCAGTCCATGATACTGAACTTTGGGCTTCATCACTGAGACCTCCTTGCTTAGTGCATAGATAATTTTAGTTGTAATGGGCTTGGCTGCTCCAGCCTTCTTCACTTCCTAGGTTTGCTCTGAGGGATAGTTTCATCTTTGGGTTTCTCATAGTGCTTCTGCAGTTGCTGGAGTGGATCACGTATGTCTGGAGAGAAGAGTGAGTCTCACTGGGCTTGGAGACTCACCAGTTGGGCTAGTTTTCCAGAGAGAGCTGCTGGGCACGTGGCTGCTCTGCAGTGCCTGATCCCTCTTTGGCAGCTTTGCTTTTCCAGGACGGAAAGACAAGTGAAGTACTGGTGGCCTTGCAGTGGCTTCAGCTCCTGTTACCTGCTTGGTGGTTCTGCTGTGTCGCTCTGTATCTAGAGCGAATTAGATGTTCTTCTAAAATAAACTCTGGGTCACCATGTTACAAGATCCAGGACCCAGCTATAGGATGATGCAGGGAGCAGGAGATTGAGAGCAGGCTCCACACACGAGACCTTCTCTCTGATTTGGTGGAAGGCATCGAAGCATCTCTGAGCAGGTGGGAGCTTTTGCAGCATGTGCTTTGTGGTCGTGTGACAGCCCTGCGGGTACTGCATAGCCCCCTCATAAGCCTGGCCAGCATGCTTGGAAGCAAAAAGGGGAGTGAAGGAGCTTTCAGCAGGTCCAGGGTCCTCGAGCTCTCTGTTAGAAAAGTGATGCCAGGGAGAAGAACTGGTTTCCTGATGTTAAAATGATGCTTCTGTGCAGTGGTGCTGGTGGCTTGAAGGCTGACTGTGCGGGAGTGATGCTGCAGAGGAGTGTGCTGCTGTAGGGACTTCCCTTCTCGTGATAAAACCCTTTCTTTTCCAAAATTGGTACCTACTGGTTTCTTCAACAGGAGGTCTCAGAGATCTGAAGGGGGAATAGCATCCCCTCATTAAGGATGAGCTGAATGACACGTACCGGCATGTACAGCAATTGTTGCGGTGTGAGAAATACAAGAGGGGAAATGGGGCATTTTCTTCTGCATATTGATGGATCTCCGAGAACCAAGTTGCAGTGAGAGGCCTTTGTGTTACACAGAGAAGAGGAAAGACTTTCAGGCTTGCTAGGCTTTAGGCTGAAATCCTAGCTAAAGAATGGCTGTGCTTATCAACACTGTGTTTTGTTTCTTTGTGGATCTCTTACATGCTGTAATTACAGCTTTTTAGAGCTTGTAGGGGAGGGGGAGAGAAGTGTTTTGCTCTAGCATAAGCCGGCAGGGGCTGAATAACACCTTCGAGAGGCTTCACGTGCTGATGGCAAGCTGTTATTACAGTCTGTTTTTTGTCAACAATAAAATTATACGGGCCTGCTGGGAGAAATCTCCCAGTGAAAAATACGTGAACTGGAATGGTGAACTGGAGTGTCTTTGCTGGATTGTTTCTGAAGTAAAAAGGCTGAAGCGGTGCTTAAGGACAGAAGTGGATTTTACAGCCCCAACCCTTTACCTTCTCATCCTGGTTCCTTACTAGTTTGTTAGGCAAATGCTGGTGGTGGCCGCTAGCAAGCCCACGATAGCGTTTTAGCCTGAAAATACAGCTACAAGTCAGATAGCGTACGTTGCAGGACACGGGTGGCAATGCAATAAGCGGTATGTGCCTGTGTCGGAGACTGGTGTGTAGTCAAATTGCAGTTCATCAACTGAGCTGCGGTAGCAGCCCATGTGCTCTTAGCCCACAGCTGATGTGACCCTGCTAAGGGTGGCCAGCAGGCAGGATGAATAAAGAGGATATAGGGTGGTGTGAATCTGTCTGGTAAGTCTGAAGCTTCACTGTGTCTGCTTGTCCATCCTCTGAAGTCCCCAAGCAGGAGGGTGCAGTAAATTGCAAGCCACTGTGCTGGAACAGGCAATGCAGTGCTTCATCCCCAATAGAAGTGCTTGGAGCGGGAGGGGTTTGGGAGCGTTGATATGAGTTTGGAAGGGAGTGTCATGCGGCAGCCTGAAGCAATCTCTGCCCCTAAATGTCAGTTCACCAGATCTATTTCCTTTTAATTTCATACTGAGGCTTAACACATGTATGCTCTGTGAGTGTCATAACAACACTGGCCTTGTGTGCTTCTGGCCTAATTTAGCCCTTGAAAGGAAAATTCTGTTAGTCCGTTATATTAGGATGTGCAAGGGAGCAGGATTATATTAGGATTATATTATATTAAGATGTGCAAAATCAGGCAGATCCAATGCAGACAACTCATGAATACTGTGTACCCAGCAGCTATGCACAGCTTATTCAGCTCTTATTATCACGGCACTTTGGACAGGAGGTGTGATCTGATGGGCCAGCACAGCAGAGGTCTCTTGCTTCTAGAGGGGATGTTTGACGTGAGGTCATTTGCTAGCTAAGGAGAATAGGAGCTGCAGTGCCTCTGCTCCAACAAATCCTTGCCTTTTCCTAAAACCCTGAAGAGAAACCTTATGGAGGATGGTCTGTTGGTAGCTACAAGCTAGAGAATTGTCATGGGAGTGGAAATGGGCACGTCGCCATGGGTGTGCAGTGATGCCCCATCTCTCTTGGATAATCAGAGAAGGTAAACCATCCAGGTGTGCTTTAACTAAAACCATATTCTGGCTTTAATTGGAGGGAGGGAGAAAGGGGTGGGAAGGGAAGAGGATCCCTAAATTTGAGGGAGGGAGGAAGGGCAGGCACACTGGAACATACAGCGCATCTCTTGCTGGTCTCCAACTCTTACACAAGCTCTGAGGAATGCAGCTTGTAACTTGTTTTTTGGCTAGTCAAATCCCATCTGCTCTGAACAAATAAAGTGGAAAAATCCAAACTATCTTACAAGGGTTTCTTCAGGTGCGATCCCTTCCTGCAAGTGACAGAGACAAGCGAAGACTCCTTCACTTGTGTGAAGTACTTACGAACTGAGACAAACACGAGGCAGGGTGCAGGGCAGTACTGCTAAGAGGATGATGGGGTTATTAATAGAGGTGCTTGGATAAGTGGCAAAAAAACAGGTTGCATTCGATGTGTGACTAGGCAGAAAAGCATTAGTTGTGCATAGCAATGTCCCCACCTCTCAAATGCTGTGCAAATTCTCAGCAGAGATCTGGTGTTAGCAGCGCTGCTCTTTAAATAAATAAATAAATAAAATCACTTATTGAGTCAAAGAATTCAAAAATATTTGAGGCTCTGTCACACATGTACAGCTTACATATATCAGCACATATACATCCTTACCTCTTCGGGCTGCAGCGGTACAGCTCTTGGATCCGTGCCTGCAGCCAGCAGTGTGCCACAGGCAGGGCAGGGCCTTCCGTGGCCTGACAGCCTGCCTGCCGCGCGCTGCCTCTCCTGTGGCCGTGCTGGCTGCCCAGAGCGCCGTCGGCAGAAACGGGCAGGCAGTGTGCAGTGAGGAGGGAAGCGTCAGCCTTGTGACCCGTGAGTTTACACACACGTCTGCCGCATAACGAGTAAAAAGTAAGTGCAAGAACTGGAAACTAGGTCTGAGTAGCTGTAGGAAAGCGCTGGGGCCGTTACCAGCTTCATGTTGTACAGCTTCAGGCTGTATCTGTGTTTTTGCAGTGAGGCAGACGTGCTGTGGAGTCTACTAGGAGAAACGTATTTTAAACAATGTCTTTCTTTAGAAAAGCAAATGTATGGCTTACTGTGAAAATAAGCTAAGAGCCTTGAATAAAGTCTCAGATAGACGACACTTCCACAGACTATAAATCACCAGGATTGTTTCAGTTGGCAACTTTGTTGCAGGAGCTTTTCCATTGCTTGCTAAATAGGGAGACTGATTGCTCAATCTCAAGGTTTCTTTTGGTTCAGACTGTTGATGTACTTAAATGACCCAATAGTGTGTGCGTGTGTCTGATTACTCAAGTGAATGGCTGGACTGTATCAGAATAGAAGATGCCTGGAGACTGAAGGGAGTTCCTCGTGTGTGTTTTATTTGGTGGGCTCTAGCTGTTCACAGACCTAGCCAAGAGGAGCGGGCAGGTTCAGAGAGACAACATGCTGGGGCCACGTTAGAGGCCTTGCCTGTTTGCTCTTGCCTGTTTCCACTTTATTCTAAAAGCCCGAGTCCTGCTCTGGGGTGGATCATGGGTGGGCTGTGTCTAGTCTTAGCTACTCATTTAGTCCCTCTCTCAAGTCAGAGGGAGAGGGATGCTCCCAGGCTCAGATCACAGACCCCAGGATGGGATGACTTGTTCTTTGCTGGTGCTTGGCTTCAGAGGCAACCCACATGAGTAGCTTGGTCACACTAGCTCACGTGACAAGTTCGGCAGGATTGTCCTTAAAATGAGAAAATGAGACCTAGTCAGTCCTGTTTTGAAGTAAACCATTCCTGGCTTGACAACTGCGCTCTGCGCTCCCGCATGGCAGTGTGGGAGTGCTGGCGAGCAGTGCCCTCTTCCCTCCTTTGCTCGCAGGCCTGCGGTGGTGGACAAGAAAGGAGACCTGGCTACGCTCAACGAGGTAGGCTACCAGCTCCGCATCTAACAAAGCCATACGCCGGACAGAGGACTTCCTGGTGCTTCCTGCTGCACTTTACCTGCACTCCGTTGGAAGGAAAAAGGAATGGGACTATTAACTTGTGGACTCTTACAATTAAAGTTTTTACCTAGAAAATAGAACAGGGCAAATTCTTTGGTGGTGGCAGTATTTATTTTATTTCAAATTATAGAAAAGGCATCAGTGAAGAGAACCTAAAATGACATTTGTCAGGACATGAGGTTTGGTGTGGTTTTTTTTTTTTTCCCCTCCCTCCATCATGTAGCAGGTTACTCCAGTGGTGTGAGAGTTTCTTCAAATATAATTTCCCTGGACAAGTATTAATTGAATTTGGGCATTGTGCTGGGTAGTAGCATTGGGATGACTAAGAAATCATATTCTTAGTGTTAAGATGTGCTGGGGTGCAGTGCAGTTAAAAAATCATAGTATTTATTTAATTCAGCAATAAAAACAAGCAGTGCAGAAGTGGTGTGAGTTATTAAAGTATCAACATTACCTCACTAAACGTAACAGATATGCAAAACTGTCAGTATTATTGTTTTGTAACTAATTTGTACTGTTTCCCAGCATTTCTGGTAGTATTAAAACAGCATTGGATGTTTTACTGCCACCTATATTACTATTTTGTGCATGTTGCTGAAAGATGTTAAGTAATAGTAATATGCAAGTGTATTCTTAAACACTGACATCTTATTAGGCAAAATATGAGGTTTGGGTTTTTTTAAAAAATGATAACTGTGATTAATAATGAATTTTCAAACTTTCATAATTTTTTTATACTTGTCACTAGCTCTTGGTCTTTCTGGACTACACTGCTGAAGCACAAAACATGGAGATTGCTGTTTTGTAGAGACAAGCGTTCACCTACTAGTCAGCTTGTTTCTCATATGTGTTCCTGGAATAATGGAAAAAAAGTCAGAATTGCTAACCTGAGTGTATATGCTTTTCTTTCAGCATTTGGGTGTAACTTGGAACCTTGTCTTTGAAAAGCTGAGCAGTCTCAGATGTTGATGCCTTGACATCTTATATTAAGATCAGACATTGCAGGCTGAAGCTAACCTTCTGCCATGCTGCTGTAGGGAGTTTTTCCTATATCTGTTGTAGTAGCAACACCTTAGTCAGACCTGAATAAGGAGGCTTGTATTGGAATAACTTCAGCAATAAATTAAATTGTAAGTCTGAAATAGCTGAAAATCAAGCTTGTCTGCTTCCTCCCTACTCAGTCCTTTTGTTCTAAGACTTAGCTAAGGACCTGTGATGGACAGCAGCATTCTCAAGTGATGTGGCAAGACTTTACTGGGGTCCACCACTGGCGTTAGTGAAGTTCTCTGGAAACATTCGAGTGCTGCAATCCTGAAATATTTCATTAGGTGCCTAAATAGAAACTGGATTATTATACAAGTCCAGCCTCTACCCTTTGTGCTGTACCTGTAGATGATACTGCCATGGGCCTTGTGTACCTCCCCTCCTCGGCACTTACTTTTTTGGGATCTCAATGAAGACAGGACATTGTAACACAGTGATGATAATGCTTACTCAAATTGAATGATTTTAGTTCCTAGAACACTTTTATCAGCCAGCAACTGAATGGATACAGGAGATGATTGCTTGTACATGGACCTCATTGCTCAAAAGAGTCAGTGAATCTTACCTACCTAGGACGGGAAGACAACACCAAGACCCAGCAACGTTCTACAAACAGTGAAAGGCTTTCTACCACTTAGACTTCAGAAGGTCTAGAAAGAAGACTTTTAAAATGTATTACACCTCTTCAACCATGATTACCATATCAATTACCGGGACGTCTTTCCCATCTCTCCTTCTGCAAACTGTTCCATTCCTGTGTTCACAATAGCATTTTTTTTGGTTCAGGAGTGAAATTGAAGGGAGGGAAATACTCTTTCAGTAGAAATTCTTGTGTAATTTGACATCAGCTGCAGAGTTTCAGTTGTAAACTTCATGCTGCTGAGTGTCTTGTGACCTAAACAATTTTTTTCATGTATCTTAGATTTCTTATGGGTAAAATGATGTGAAAAACTTAATCAGCTGTATCCTATAGCACAAGGTTATCTGATATGTTGCAAGTTTTTTTTTCTATGAAAACATGGTTTACTTCAGCTCAAGTAGTGGTGGTTGGTATATAATTTTTACCATTGTCCAGCACAATTTGAGTTATTTTCTCTTAACCTCTAACTTATACTGAAACTTTTTAATGCTGTAGAGGTGTGACAAATTGCTTTTGGTTCTTATTTTGAAGTTCAGCTGAAATATCCTCTTGAAACTTGCTTATGATGGCATTTGTCTTAAGTGTGGTTCTAGTGACTGTTCTAACTTACTGCAAAGTGGTCAAATAGTATAGAAAACATGCATGACTATTTTTAATTACTTGTATGTTTATGCATAGCATGAAACTTCAATAAAATGTCACAGTAGTTTTTTTTTTTTTTTCTTAATGACTTTGGGTTTTTTTTTTTTTGTCAAGTCCAGGTTTCTATGCCAGAAAAGATCTAAGTAATTTCTAAAATCAGACAGGACCAAGGGGAATGAGCTAAACCAGATTTTCTTTAAGATTGTTAAATACCTACTTCATTTATTATTCTACAAAGAAATCACTGAACATAAAGCCCTTAAGCCCACCCTATAGCTAATCATTAATGGGTTATATATGTATGTATGTTTTTATGCTCATTAAACTTGGGTTTTATTTCAGATACTTTTGAGAAGATGCCAGTGAATGCTACCTCTATTTAAGCTCTTAGAAGTTAAAGTAGTAACTTTTTAGAAAATAAATATTTGCCTTACTGCAAAGCTATCTTCTTTCTTGGAAGTCCAATCTTGCAGCCTCTGCACTGACTACACTCTAGGTAACTGAGGAAATTCCTTTGCAGAAGTATTTAGATAGAAGTGTCTACAGCCAAACTTTATAATGTTTTAGTACAATGTGCTGAAAGTGTGGCATGCATACAAACTCACTCCCCTTTACTTGAAGAAGCACACAGTTTTCAGAATAATCAGTTTTACTATGATTTACAGTAAAAACCATTTACAGCATCTCCATGAAAAATAATGCCATTTTGAGACTGGCACAGGTGTTTTCCATTATCAAAGAGGAAGCTAATGTAAAAACCTTTTCTTTCTGCCTTAAAGGCTTCATAAAGTAAATGTTTTTAAAAAAAGTCTCTTTAAAAAGTCTACATAACACTAACAAATCAGCATGCATGCAAACTTACTTAAACCGGACCAGCAGTGCTTGAATTAACCTTTAAAAAAATAATAATTCCAACGAAGAGAGAAGGTGAAGGTAACTTTACCTACACAAAAAGTCCTTTGGATATTACCGTTCAATAAGCCTGAACTCTGCTAGCAATGGCAGGTGGTCAGAAGAGTTATTTTCATTGGGAAGACCATTAACAGTCCAAAGATCTTTCTCTGTTAGAAGTGC
>VYZV01044451.1:102515-117991 GCA_013401275.1 Pandion haliaetus
ACATGTGCTGCATTCCTCCCTCTCTCTTTTCCCAGTCACAGCACAACTGGAGCTCATGATGCAAACACAATAGTTTAAATATTATGCACCAGCTCCTGAATGGCAATTTCTAACTATTTTCTTCTTAAGATTCAAATTTACAAATGCTTTTGCGAACAAATAACACTCTAATGAGCCCAAGAAGGCAGTTTTGCAAACTCAAGACTCACTGTTTTCCCCTGACTAGAACAGAACATCTGTTTTTCAGTGCTACCTGAATGACACTTTCAAAGGACCACAAAACTCATCAAACCAGAAACTGACCTGCATTTTCTTCTTTTTGTTGCTGTTTTATTTCATATACACAGTTTTGTGAAATACCTAATTTTTTTGGCCAAATTGGAATAGATAAGATTCTTCGTCCCCTTGGAAACTGTTCTTGTCCAGAGACCTAAGGAAGACAACATGAGCTTTTTTAGACAGAAATCTGATTTAAAAAAACAAAAACACAAAACCAACAAACCAAAACCTGAAACGAGTGGACATTTTTTGTAAAGTTTAAAGTTTTAAGCAAAGAAAAACCCCAGCTCCTTAGAATAAACTTTTATAATGGCTTGTCAAATCTCTGTAAAAATAACAACACCCCTTATGTACACTCCCTTTTGTTTACTCTTATCAATTTTTTTGCAGGTACCCAGTTTTTCAAGATAGTTCTTGTGACACTAAGCTGAGAAACTACCAAGACTACCAAAACCACTTTTAGCAACATAATAGGACTGAGTATATACAGCTCCCTAGCAGACGCTTACTTTATCTTCATGACACTTACTCTTCCGGAAGCAAGTCACGTCAAAGCGGGGCTTGAAACTACTACCCACAAGCAACAAACACCAGTGGGGTTATTTTTCCACAGCTTCTCATTTTATGTACTCCAGTTACTTCCTATTAAATAGCATTTGACACATCCACCAGCTACATACAAGAGCTTACAATAAAAACCATCTAACCTGAAACAGTTTAGGTCCAGCATCTAATTGCATTTTTGCTTTTACAATTATTCTAGCCACTGTAATTCAAAGTTTACCTAAAATAAGAGTCATCTTTCCAGGGAGTACACAGTAGGTATTTGATTAAGTAGTTATTTTATCCTACTTAAAGACTGGGACACTTAAACACAGCGATACAATCATCCTGTGGGTAACTACGTTTCAAGAACAATTAATTTGTCTGCAAGTTTTTAATTTCACAATGCTAGAAGCAGATACGATATTCTGTAAGGCACAGCTAATATACTCAATCTTACTTTAGTAACTCCACAGTAACTTTCACTTTGCAGATTGCATAAAGGGCACTAAGATTGGTACTGCAATGGAAACAACCACAGCTACGGCATGCTAGCACCACTCAATTAAATATTTCTCCTTAATCAGCATTAATCTTTTTTTGTGAGAAGTGAAAAGCATGACCTACCTTCCCTATAGCAAGTCCTTCATAATTTAACTTTCCTTCCTTTATAAATCTGTACAATGGAGAACCAGGAACAGAATTGAAGTCACCACAGATAATAATTGGACAGAAGGTACCATCCTTCTGAGGGGCAACACTAGCAATCTCTGCCAGGAGCATTGCAAGTTGGGTCAGTTTGATGTCCCCTCGCCTTGGGTTATACAGCAGATGTGTATTGGCTATACAGATTGCAGCATTAGTTTTACAGTGAAGTCTAGGCTGCAAAAGCAACACCAGTCCAACGTTGTCCCTGTCCAAGAGTGGAATATCATGGCGAAAAAATTCCACGGGGTTTGATGAAATCAGGCAAAATTTGGAAGTTTTGAAGCAAATAGCACAGCCATCAGGTTTTCTCCCTGTCCTCATTTTATACTCACAGTGGTACCCTGCAAGAAAGGCAATTAAAACCATAAAATACCATTGCATAAATAGAGATTATTTTTTAAAAAAAATTAGAAAAACCTCACACTGCTTTTCTCACATGGCAGTGAACACCCAGTCTGAAGTACCAAAGACTATGTGAAGTTCACATAGAAAAGTGAACACAAGAGTCCTCCTGTCCTGCCTAGCTTCAGTTTAGATACTACAGGAAACCTGGTCTAATACCTTTTGTGATGTGTAACCATCTACGTACTTTAAGATACCAGGCATGTTCTTCTCTCCTCATGTGGAAAAAATCCCAAACCAAAACAACAAAAAAACCCCGTAAGTCACATGAAAGTGGACTTGCATATTGAACTTTTTTCTGGATGTTACCACAATGGTTTAGGAATAATACCAGTGAAGCATTCCAACCAAAAGCAATAAACCCTGTAAGTCATAAATCACTGTCTAAAATGATTCATATAACAAAGGTCTCAAACATATTTACAGAATTACATAATTATCCTGTTAGCAGCAAGCTTTCAACAGGGAAACTGAGACACTCATCAAATGACAGTATCGGAGTTCAAACAAGTCCACCTGAAAATAGTAATTTGCCAAGTTCTTCATTTTACGTAGAGGTAAAACGCAGATTTTAATGAGACCTTATCGACGTAAGATAAAACTAATGATCTTGAAACGATATCTAGTTTTTGCCATTTTAAAACGCTTCTCTATCCAGTCCATGCCATATGAATTCATGAAGTACAGCCCCATGAAGTGGAGCGAGTTGACCTCTGAGCTCACACCAGTGCTGGAACAGGGGATTCCTACTCCCCTCCCCCAGCTGCAGGCCATGTGCTCCTGCCACTTGTTGTGGCACTTACTGTTAACTCAGTAAGCCAACAGAAAACTAATCCAGGAATAAAAAATTAGTCTGGATAGTGTTCTGGTGGATTTCACCAGGATAAAGGTCTAGTGAGTGCCAGAACTAGCCCAGGAGAAGGGGCAGGACTGGGAGCTAGGGAGGGGAAGAGGAAGAGCTGTAGCAAGCTCCAGATCCTCATGTATAGCAGCAGGAAGCTCAGTTGCCCAGATGAGCCTGGCCTGACAGTGTTGTTTCACATTTCAAGTGGATTTAAATCAGTGCTGCCATTACTCTACCTTCGGTACAAACACTTCATTCTGGGAGCTAGACTACCTCCAACTAACCAAGAATGAAAAAAGTATCAGTCCAGTGCTTTTCCTTGAATGGGCTCCTCCTGGCATCAGGCAAGTACCAGTGCCAGGAAGAGAACAGGGCCCTGGGACTGGAAGGAGGTGTAGAGCACAAAAGACTTAGATCAGTTTAAACCACCATGGAATCACACCCCTAGCAACATGTTCCTTCCATAAATTCACATGGGACAGTGATAAGACCATGCTATTTAGGCTGACTGACAGCACTAGTATAAAAACTAATGAATATAAACTCAACATGGATAAAATTTAGTGCTAATATTTGGAAGGTTTCAAGCCAGAAAAACATACCTTAGAAAAGCTATCCAACAGGAATACTAGTAGAAAACACTAAGGTAGTTTCAAGAGAGCACTTGATGAATTTATAAAGGGGAGTACACAACATTGATGCATGTGATGGTAAGAGACTAGCTTCTATAATCTAAGAGAGTTTTTCTGAGGAAAATAGTACTTGGGCAGGGGAGAAGATAATGTATTGGTCATAAGAGTTTCATCATACCCAGGGATTCCAAACTTGACTTGATCTCTGTTCTGTAGTGGTCGTCTTGGACTTCTTGTAAACAGAGTACCTAAGGCAAAAGTTTACAATTAAAAGATACTAGTAACTACATCAAAATATTACCGTATCATATCTCTGTTGGCCAGTCTGCACAGGCATTAAAAAGAAAAAAAAAAAAAAAGAGATGCTTTTTGCCTCCATAATCCCACAAAAGGATTCACTCTCCTATAGAAAATGCTCCTTAAAATTGTGAAGAGCGCCTCAATTCGTCCCATCCTCTCTCAGACAGACATATATTTTCAGATGTGAAATTAAATTTAACAACAACAGTGACCTGCTGATACATTCTCAGCAGTTTAGGGGAGGGCTAAATGCCAGAGCAGTGGGATGAAAAGGCCAAGGGCACACTTTTCATTACCTACAGAGTAGACAACAAGCTTTCATATTATAACAACCTGAATCAAAGATCAACCTCAAAATACTCCATTAAGAGAGTTCTGAGCATCTTGGGAGTCTTCTCCCTGCACACTGCAGTAACACACAGATTTACAACCACCTTGGGACTCTGATGAAGGACTGAGTTCCTGAAGGGTAACGAGTTAGCACTGCTTGCTGAACTGCAGCAACAGACTGCACCTACCCAGCTGACACTAGCTCAGTCAAGGTCTCAAAGGAGAACCAATCTAAAGCAGTATTTTGGACTCTCTGCTTCACTTTAAGGTTACAGTTCAAAACAATCGATCAGTTAAAAGTCTATGTGCTTTAGCAAGAAATTCCTCTGGGCAAAGGGCACCTGCACCTACTAGGGTGTGCTAGCAGCTGCTCATCATGACTCTATGCCTGCAATACAAGGCATCGCCCCTTTACCCCACTGCTGCATTGTGTGGCTCTGCAGACTTTAGCAAGTACCCTGAATTGAACTGCTCTTTGCTAGAGGGGCTGGCTTCGGTTCCAACCCTTTCATCATGGAGAACTGCCTGTTACCACTTACAGCACCAGGCAGATTGTCACCAGAGTCCCTTTGCCCAGTGCTCGTCCCAGAAAGCCCACTAATGTATCTCACTGTAAAGATACATACATACAGTATGTATAAATTTATTAGGAAGAAAAGCAGAGCTTGAAGGGGACTTTAATCTCCAGCTTCCTGGCTATGTACTAACATAACTGAATTTTTCAAATGTTACAAGGTAGTTTTTCTGTGGCTTCTCTAATACAACTACTTTGATTTTTTCAGTACTGTTTTCTGACGTGAACAAGTTGGATTCTATCACCAAACTCTTATTGGCCTAAACAACTGAAGCAAAAAGTTTACTGACTTGACTTCCTGATTAAGATTAACAGGAAGTCATGTGTCCTCAAAAACAAACAAAAAAGCCCCCACAATCAAGCAGAAACATAGTAAGGTATTTTTTCAGACCCCAATATAAGCAGAAGTTCAGAGTTATGTCTCAGTAGAGAACAGCAAGCTTGTTCACAAGCCAAACAGTGCAGAGTACCAGATGAAGAGAGAAATGAACACCCGAGAGGAATACTTTTGGATCAGTCTCACATGAATGCTGCTAACACCTGCATCTTTCTTCTCTCCGCCTTGAACATTAATCTCAAGAAAATGGAGATCCACATAGCAGTCTCATCACTCCAGCCCTCATACAATCAAAAAAGTAAAACATTTGAGTCTGCCTTCCAAATAAAGAATTCAGACATGATTGTAAGTTCTCCATTACCTGGTCTAACAAATGGCTCTGGAGGATTAGCAGCCAGATTTTAGGAAGGGACTTTTGATTCACCGAGTATACAGACTCTTGGTGTAACTACTGCCTAAACAAATAGGAAGTCAAAATCACACACCTGGAAGTTAGAAAATGCCCATCCTGGAGGTTGCCTTAATTTGGCCCTCCTGTGTGCATGCATACTATTTTTCCTCCACAAAAGCCTGGCGTGCAAGATTAAGTGTTTGCAAATAATGACCAACTATTCAATCTTTCACATCCTTTGTACTAAATAACTTATGGCACAATTAAAGAGAGAGCCTCCAGCTCTAAAGCCTCCTGAACGGTACAGTCCCAGAAGCTGAGACTATCCTAGAGAAAGATGCCCTGTTCTCCTACTCTAAGCATTTATCTTAGCTACTGTTACAAACATGACACTAGACTAGGCGGACCTTCGGCCTATGCAAGTGAAGCCGTTCTTATGCTCAATGCCTCATTTACAGCACTCTACTCGAGTGTGCTCTAGGCACAGACTGAGAAAGATTTATGTGAAGAAAGAAGGTTTTGGAGTTACAAAAAAAATTGCATTGTATCAGCAGAACATCAAAGTCATGTCAAAAAGACCATTCTAGGAAGTTATGGACAAAAAAGGCAACTATGAGTGATATGCACTGCAGAGTTTGCCTTTTCTGTAAGTTCAGATCGCACAGAATACACTAACTGCACAAGCATAAATCAAAACTACTGTTAAGCATGACATAACTAAAAGCTCAGTTGGATTCACTAGACAGCCCACCTATCAAAATAAAGAACAGCAAGAATTTACTAGTCCAGTTTATCAGTTCTTAAGAAATATCCACATGCTCATTTTCTACTCACATCTGCATCCAGCTGTTTGATTTCTTGTAGAATGTTGGGAAACCTGTATGTCCAGATTAACAATCGTTGCCTGCAATGTTTGTACAGGTGGGAGTTATCTTCTAACAAATTCTGTGACAGGATATTGTAGGACATGACTGTAAAATCAAATTTTGCCTCACTTTCTGTATTGGTTTGGTCAGTTTCTTTATTTTCAAAGATTTTCATTGTTCCACTGTGGTGGCAGAAATATTCCCAGTGTCTTTTGACGGTTCCTGTTAAAAAAATACATGAAGCAGAAAAAATTATGTAATACACCATATGACTTCCTACTGCTCTTAGAAATCTTTCTACTGACAACTATTTGTCTTTCAAATTGCTTAAGCAATTAACAATTGATTAGCAGCGATTTAGACCCTCTGTTTAAGATGAACTTTATATAAGCATCAGTAAAAACCAAACCAACCAAACAAAAAACACCCCAATCCCAAAACACAGCACAAAACCATTGTATGCCCTGGATTTCAAACTGCTTTGAAATTAGGAAACTGGCATGTTCTAAGGAGATGGTTGCCATCAGACTACACCAACCTGCTCCCTGTAGAAAGGCCGTCAAACTGGTAAACCAAGTCCAGTCTGTTGACATAGTCTTATGCTGCCTTCTGCCACTACCTCCTCAATGGAGATGGGGTACGTCAGTCTGGGATGCACCCTTTAGAGCAGCATATGGGCATCTTGTTGATGTCTCTAGCCGTGACTAACAAAGGATTAGGAATCAAACAAAGGGTTCACCTCTAGCCTGTGTACAGTCTGAAAAACTGAGCCATAAGCTGCAACAGGGTGCATTACAAGGGTCCCAAAACAGATAAGAAACCTGATCTCCCTCAGTGAGGTTGAAAAATTTAAAAACTTAGTAAGCCTCAGAATTACCAAGAACTTCTGAGAAGGCTTACTTTGCCTTTCTGCCATTCCTAGTTTCATACTTATTCTCAGTATTATTATATGAGAGTTTATAAGAATGTATCTGCCCATCAAGTGTCCAATTATTTTTCAGATATGTATTTCTCCACTTACAAAACTCATGAACAAAGGTGCCTTTCAGCCTTTATGTCCGAACATATCTGAGAGTATGCCGAGCTCCAGATACCTGTGCTATCAACCAGTGGCAGACTGCAGCTACAGCTGTTAGTATCTGCTCCATTTGGGCAGTAAATTTCATCACTGTACTTACATTATTCAGGGCTTTATCTAGTATTTGCAATGAATACAGCAAGACTTCAAGTACTGTTTCTATAGTGGGAGAGAGGCCACATTGCTCCTCAGCATGCATCTTTAATTACCATCACCTTACAATATGTGAGCAAAAGGTAACCAAGGAAGGAGCACAATAACTGCACTCTCAAATAATGTTATGTCAAGGGGGGGTTAAGAGAGGACTCAGCAATAAAGGCACAAAGCAAACTCCCTTTCTTCAGCTCCTGAAGATGGATATGATGTTTCTAAGCCTTATGGATATTTATGCCCAAAAATCCCTTTGGGATGCTGATGGCATCTGTCGCCCTTTTCAGCTGCAATACAACTTCCAGTTTATTTTGTTAAGGAAGTGATTTATGCAAGAGGGCCTTAATTTTTACTATGCCCCTCGATTTGTTTCACAGTAGACAAAACTGTTAATATCCACAATACTCAGTAAAACATTTGGATGGTATGTAGATTATTATATCTGTAATAAGCTAACGCAGACACTTTTAAGTTTCATGAAAGTCTGTTACTGAGTTGGGTAGACATCTTTGCACTTCTTATTGTATTTATCTGGATAAGCACACTTGCTATTTGCTCTGCCAGTCACGGTCCAACACAAAACTTGCTAACTTGCCAGTGGCAGAATACAGTTATAAAAACAAAACCACACAATCACACTGGAAGCAAACACCATTAAATCTCAGTCCATTAATTCTGAGTTATCTAGGTCACAGATAACTTAACTGGCTTGGAAAGAAGCCAATTCAGGTCCAGCAGGGCTTATGAGCTCAAGTACAGTACAAAGAATGAAGCTATACAACTGCCAGCCCTGCAGCAGGTTAGCTAAATCTTTTTGCTTTAAAGGAGTTCCCCAAGTGAACAGACATGATCTGGCAACAGACACCTGAAAGAGAGCTGTCTGAACCAACCTCAGGACTCCCCAGCTGGGCAATCCCTCACATAATTGACTGCATTCTACCACCAAGTGCAGTGAAGGTAATTCCAGCAGACTGTTCCACAGCACAAAATACAAGGTTACAGACTAAACAGCATTACAAAACTGTAACATTTTTAAGACAGACGTTTTCTTGAGAGAGGTGCCAAGAAAAACAGTAACTCAAAAGGTGCAGGCAATACTGCTTATAACTTGTTAGATGTGTTTAGCATTGCAAATAAACAAGGAAAATGAGCAAAGAGCATCTTTTACCTTTCTCGCTGCTATATTTTTCTTCATTCTGTGCTACAGAAAGACACAATGCTTCCCTCTGATTAGAGGAGTTTGTTTCTTCTTCAGGAGTTGAAGTATCATGCTGGCCACTGAGTCTTCTCTTCTTTGTCAATGGTTCTTCTCCCTCAGATTTCATACTGGGGTTAGGTAGGTGAAAGCAAGAACTTCGCATGAAGTTATCAAGCTGCCAGTTAGAGTTCTGAAATTGTCTCCAAGGTCCAAAAAACGGAGGGAGTCTCCAGTTTGCTGAGAAATCAGCTGGAACAGGGGGTGGAAATGAGGCCCAGGGATAGTGTCCGGCCCATCTCATACAGCTGGAAACTGGGCTGTTCAAGGCAAGTATCTGAGAACCATTCCAGTGGGTGATCGAGTCTCTTCCCAGCCTCTGCATGTGACGGAGCAGCATGGAGTGTCTACCAAAGAAAGCACAGGTTTCGTTACTTACCTGCAACTACATCCACCTATAGAAGGCTGTAGATGCAAGTCATCCTGGTCATGACTCGTAGAGAAATAATATCTTGTTTAAGTTAACACATACAAGATATTCAAACCTTTTTAGATACATACAAGATATTTAAACCTTTATCTACATGACATGCAAAGTGGGACTTTACAAAGCAACCTTGTATTTTTTTTCCCCCCCTTCAGATTTACAAATGCCATTTAATTTCCAAACTCTATCCATTTGAATTACTATTTACAATTTCTTTCCTGCCTTGTTGAATTCAACTATCAGATCTTTGAAGTGCTCAGTGCTGCATTAACTTTATGATAAGGCTATTTGAAAGGAATCAGAAAACCACTTTCCTTCAAGCAGTCAGAAATTTGTTCAAAGAGCCATTGACTTGGCTCAAACCACAATGCCAAGACGACAGGGAAACAGAGGTACTAACTCTCACAGCATCTCTGGCACCAGCTTATAGACTAAATATGTATTCTTATTTCTTTTCCAGGCAGGAAAACCACAGCTGGGTGATTAAAGCCATAGAAAATAAGGAGGTTTTTTCCTTTCTTCCAAAAAAATAAAAAACTGTGTGGCAACAAAAACGCAGGAAGGAAGGCTGAGTGACATCAATCTGTCTCAGCTTCCTCGCTGTTTAAATAAGAAGGCATATTTTTAGCTTACAAGCAAAAGATATCAAAGATCAGTATGCCTGAAGTTGAACAAAAGTGAGAACCTCCCAGGTGCCATTCAGCCTCGCAAATAAGCCTAAATACAACTTCCACCAAAACCAGCTTCTCCTGAAACACCACTTTCCACCACAGCGCACCAGAAGTAGCTCGACAGACACATAGGCAAAACACACCCCAGGGCGCCACGGCATTACGATGGAGCTGAGGAAGAGGCGCCACCCCTTTGCAGAAACCTCCTGAAACACCTGTTTTAGGGAAAAGCGCTGAGGAAGTCTCCCTTCCTAAAAGCCCAGCCCCGGGCGAATACCTCCCCACAACCACCGACACCCAGCAAAGGAAAAGCCCCCACCCGCGCCGTGTTTCGTTTACCGCGGCCATGCTCTGGCTAATGGCGGGTGTTTAAAACAAGTGACTGCCAATCAACCCCCAGCCCTGCCCCGCCCGGCCGGGCCGAGGGCTCAGCTCCCGCCGCCAGGCCGCTCCCCGGCCTCCCCACGCCCACGCCGGGACTCGGGGCTGTCCATTAGCGGGCAGCTCCAACGCCGCCGGGCCCACGCCAGCCGCGCGGAGCCCCCGCACAGGCCGCCCCGACCCCCGCGCCGCCGTTTACCTCCCGGCGGGNGCACGGTCGGCGGCCGCGCCGCGCCCGCTCTCTCGCTCGCTCCTGGGACTTGTAGTCCAAAGGCCGGCGCTGCCTCCCGGAGCCATCTTTGATCCGGGAGGCCGGCGCGGAAGCCAGGCCGCCATCTTGGGCCAGGGCGGGGGGACGGCCCGGGAGGCCTCTTGGCCGCAGGCGGGCTGCGGGCTTGCCTCGGCCCCCGGGAGGGAGCCATACCGGGGCAGCACAGGCTGCAGAGCGCAGCGACAGCGTGTTAGAGGCTGCATGAGTTCAGACTTTTGAATGGGTGTAACACTGTGCTAATGCAGTAGTTTCCATATGTGGTCTTCTCCCTGGCATTATCATGTGTCCCTGTAGGGTCAAAGGATCGGTCGCAAGTAAGAGCTGCCGTGGGTTTCGAGGTGCCGTTTCAGGGCAGCAGCACCATGTTTACTGCTTGCAGAAAAACAAAACCCCCTCACCTGAGAGAGTATTTTAACATTCTGGGGTTAAAACACACCTGAAGATGCCCTGCTGAGGAGACCTGCCCACCCTGCAGGCCCCGTAGGTGGACCCACTGCTACTTACCAGCTGCATAAACAATCTTCTTGATCTCTGTTGATGTTGCTTGAATAAACACTTAAAACGCTTTCTTGAGGTCTTCTGAGGACAGAGTAAACGCTGGCTCTGTTTACTGTAAGGAAACGTAGTACAAAGGGTATGAAATACGATAGTGCTGAGTAGTGCAGATGCTGTGCAGGAACTGTAATCAAGTAAAATACTGTTTCTCTGCATTGCTTTTACTTGTGTCATAAAAGTGAATGGAAATAACAATAATTTTAAAGTTTACCCAGGAGTGGTAGGGAAGACTGGAACTGGAACGATGTAATTACGTACTAGTTAGGCAGCATGTCAAATCCACTTTGGATTTTCCACTTCTTGGACACAAGTTACTTACTGGCAAAAGGTAAAAATACCCATCCATTTTCTGTTAGTTTCTTCACAACGTAATAAGAGAGCAAAGCTACTAGCTCCATAATACGTGGGTAGTACAAGATCTCCCAACTATATTTTCCAGACCTATGTTATTTTGGTAATTTATTCTTTTCTATATTTTTGATGTATTCTTATGTATTGGATATATTTCTAAGATAGAAGACAGTAAGCCATAGCTTTAGCAACAACAACAGATGTTGCTATTTTTAGGAGCAGGGTGAATCTTCCCATGGAATGCAGTTATTTTCTGTATTTTGACCTGCATAAGACACCCAAGTTAGTTCGTCACTTCAAAGGTTTTTACATAGTAGTAATGTCAGTAATGATGTTGGAAAAAGGGAAGGGGTGAATCTTTGGGGTTTTTTTAAGATAAGCCTTAATGAAAAGGAAGATATGCTCATAAGCATAAAAATTGATTGTGTAACAGAAAAAATAGAAGATAAGAAAAAGATTAACCTATTAATATGATGCAAATTGTTTCTCATCTCAATGTTGCTATTATTTCTTGCCTTGACTTAGGAAAGTCTTAATAAGCCAGTAACACTTAATTGCAGATTGTTTACTCCCCTCTAATTATTATTTGGTATATCTAGGTTGACTATATCATGCTAAGAGATATTCTTCAAAATAGGTATCTCCAAATTCTGATTGTAACTAGAAGCCAAATTATTTTATGAGTCATTTGAGCTTTCGCAACTCCCTAGTGAATGCAGGCTACTGACTCACTGAGGGATGTTTTGATTGATTATACTGCACATAAGAACAGCTATGGTTGTTCAGATCAATGGTGCACTGAGCTCAGTTTCCTGCTTTGTAAAAGCAGTTAGCAGCAGATGCCTAGAGATGTGCAGGAGCTGGGCAGACTTCAAATGAACACTCTCCCCACCTCTAGCTGTTTTCAGCTCAGTAGATTTCCTAAGCCTGATGTGTTTGTCTCTTTAGTTACTCTCAGTGACTCTCTCCCCCAAGTATTTTAATTTGCGAACTTTCTGCATCAGCAACATCCTTTGACAAGAGTCCTGCAGGTCTAGCACTCATTATATGAAGAACTATTTTATTATTATCAATTTTATGACCTCATTCATACCAGCTTCACTGGCCTCTGGTTTTTGTTAAGAGAGACTGAATAGTCCATGCCCATCCATCTTCTCCATGCCACTCATGATTTTATGGACCACTATCATGTCCCCTCATGTTATTCCTTCTTCCATGCTGAAAAATCTCAAGACTACTCCACTGTTCCACATGAAGAAGCTATTCCATATATCTGATCATTTTTATTGTCCTTCTTCATTCAGCCATGGAGTTACGCTGTTGCAATATACTCTTCTCTGTCTTGTTCTCTACTCCTACTGCTTCTTCTCCCTTCTTCCTCCCACCAAATTGTTAACTTTTGAGTGAGACGGCATTTAAAGATGGAATTTTTTTTCTCAGAAGATGCATCAGTTGGCTATTGAAATTTAAATGAGCTCTATTATATAATTCATCAGGGATTAGTCAATGATGGCTTCAGTCCCATTGATTTCTGTTTATACCATTAAAACCTCAAAACTACCACATCTTATGAGACGTTACAAGTAAGTGCTGCTTCATAAGCAAATTTATACCAGAACTGGTTGTCTAATCACATTATTCCACTAGAGGGTTATACAAGCTGCATGATATATAAAATAATTAGTATACCATGCTAGAAAACGTTCCTTGTTTGCTTGAGCAAGTGTATTTTCAACCAGCTGTTTGGTTTTTGGATGTGATGCCACTACATCTGAGTAGGTGCAAGCTTCCCATAGCTAAAATTAGAGAATCATAGAATCATTTAGGTTGGAAAAGACCTTTAAGATCATCGAGTCCAACCATCAACCATGCCCACTAAACCATGTCCTGAAGTGCCTTGTCTACATGCTTTTTCAATACTTCCAGGGATGGTGACTCAACCACTTCCCTGGGCAGCCTGTTCCAATGCCTGACAACCCTTTCAGTAAAGAAATTTTTCCTAATACCCGATCTAAACCTCCCCTGGTGCAACTTGATGCAACTTGAGAAGGCAAGAATAAAAAAGTATCCTTGAGACCATTCTGTCCAACCCATTCATTTCAGATGTAAACAAACCTCCCATTAGATTCCCTAATTTGTACATCAAAATTATTCCAAATGGAAGATCTCTTCTTGGAAAGTCTCTTTCGATGCAACTTCAACTGCATCATCATTGGTATAGGAAAGCAGTCGCTATATAATGGAGTTTGATGTGTATCTTTTAGCTTTGGGACTTAGAAACTTGCTTTGGAAGAATGATGATCAAGACCAAATTATCTCCGAGGTGCTCCTTTTGATAGTTACTTCCATGAAGTCAGATGTACCAACACCTTGTCAAAAGATGTAAAAGACACACACTTCCTCTCTCAGAAGGTGAGAATGGCAAGTGAGCTTCTAACAATCAATGTCCTCTTTCTTCCCTATTCCTTAAGAAAATGTTCCCCATGCAAAATAGACTACACCTATCAAGCAATTCTTAGAAATAAAAAGGGTAAAGAATCTTCCTTGATAGCTGGGAATGTCAAAGTACTTAAAAAAAAAAAAAAAAAAAAAAAAAAGGCAGGATGCTATAAAACTCACATTTGCACTGTTTCTGTCCTATGACATGCTAGGAAGAGTCATTGGGTTCTCCCACACAAAACTCTGGGATAGCACTGTTCAAAGAAGCAGCTCTATCTGGATGCTAGAACACTTCTATGTGGAGCTCCTCTGACCTGACTTTGCTAGGCTCTCCAGGACTGTCAAATCAACACTAGCCCTGGGAGTTGGAACAGCTGGTCCACTCATGTCTGTTTCCCTGACTCTGCAGGTTTGCAGGACCTACTTGCCTCTGGTATGCAGGTTGGAATTCCTATTATAATGAGGTATGAGTTGAATGAGGGCAGTGTTGAAATTAAAAGTAACAGTAATCTTGTAATCACTAGGAATAAGGACGAGGTGAAACTGTGGCAGTACTTCCAAACAGGGTCACACTGAAACTGCTTAGAAAGACTCAACAGTGAGCCTGTGCTTGCAGATCTGTAGAAGTGAATCTGACCTAGAACTCAGAAAATGAATGCAATTATAGAAAACGGCCTTTTATTTATATAGCAATAATTGGGAATGTTGTAAGGATTTATGATGCAGTTCAGTCATCCTCAAAGGAGAGACACTTGCTTACTGTGAGCTTCAGTACAAGAGCCTCTCATCTTTTACAAAGAAATGCAATTAAGTATTTTTCTCTATGTCAGAGACCTGCATGAGATCAGAGATATTAATAGTCTGGTAGTGAAAAGATGATATTTTTAACATCTGCTATTAAACGAATGAAAACATAGTGATAGATTATAATCTTAACAGTTTATATAATCTTAAGTGTGATCTCTATTTACGTAGATCTACGTTGGTACAGATCCCGCTACAGCCAAGTAATTGAAGGTACCTGTAATCTTACGGAAGGAGAACGTCTTGCCGTGCAAAGTTGCGCTCCTTTGAACCGAAGCAATGGGCCTCAAACCCTGGAGAGTTTCCTCACACCAAAGCGTTTCGCAGACCTGTGTGCGCACGGGAACCCATCTGCAGGGAGGTGTCCAGGTGCAGCTTGAAGAATCTGGGGAAGACGCGAAACACAAAACATGGCGATTCAGTAACCATCAAACTTGCCTTTCCGTTAACATTCCTCTTTAAAATCCGCGAGTCACTTCTCTGTTACAGGCCTTTAGATTCAGGGCAGCACATCTTACAAGTAGCCCACGGCGAACGAACGCTGGAAGTGGTGTACCACCGCTGCCAGTGGAAGGCCTTACCACAGATTTGTAGTCGCCGTGCGGCGCCTGCATTTGCAAGAGGCTCGGTGGTGACTGCTGAGTAAATTCCGCACATCCCTGCCCTAGCAGAACACCGCAGAACAACAGGGCCGCAGGGCTGTGCCTGGGTGACTGGACAGCGACACCTTGACCTCACCCACGCCACGCAGACTTTCAGGCTCCGGAGGAGGCGGCCGCATCCAAGCTGCCTGTTAGGAACCGGGGATACTCAAACCCGGCAGCTGGAAGCGGTGCGGGAGGGAGAGGGCCCGGCCAAGCCGGGGGCCGTCCGGCACCCTGGCGGCTG
>VYZV01044452.1:14313-38090 GCA_013401275.1 Pandion haliaetus
ACCAGTTTTCAACTGATTTATACTCAAACAATAATCATGATTTGTAAATAGACCTATAGATAAATCTATTTATAAATATCATTATTAAGAGATTAAAACAAAATCCAAATATTCATATCAAAAAATTGTTCAAATACAGCAAAAGAGAGTTCATTTTTTTGAGGTATTTTATGAAAACAAAATGAAACATGACACCATTTGACCAAAAAGAAAACATACAAAACTCAAAAAAACCCAAAAAAATCTTGCAGAAATATAACTGGAGATGTGGTTCCTTACAGGACCTCTAAAGAAAAGTAAGAAAACCTGCTCCCTGTACATGAGAGACACCAGGTTCCACTGGTCTGGCAGCACAGATGGAGGTAATATGCAGAGCTGCTGACTTGGTGACAGAAGCCTTCAGCAGTAAGAGGAGACCTTGGCTATTCCTGTGGAAGGAAAGCCTCAGTTACAAAGCAAAGACAAGAGCTAAAGTTGCTTTTGGATGATCTCTGTAGACCAACAACAGCCAGACTTTAGCACTTGGCATTGCAATAGCAGTATTGTTGCAGAAAGGATGTATTTTGCTAAGAAAATAGTCAAAGTAAAAAAGCAGCAAAAGAAAATCCTTGCTAATATGGACAGAGGAAAACCAAAGGGTTTTCAGCCTCTGTAGACATCAGTGAGGTAGTTGGGTGTCAGGGGGGAGACCAGTCAACAGAATCGGAAAAGACCAGGGCTGGAGAAGCGGATGTCTCAAACCCTTCTTCTCATGCATGCATCACACATATGCTCTGCTCTGTCTCTAGCTTACCTGCTTGTAAAGAGCAGCTCGCTACCCCCAGAAGATGAGAGATAAGGCCAATGGCAAAGCAAGGTATTGCCAGACTGTGGCTAATTTCTTTAAATTTTTTTTTCAAAGAGAGGAAATAATGTGTGCAGAGCAGCAGTGGTTCATACTGGGTCAGTCAGGAAGTGTGGGTCTGGGTATTTAAAAGACATATTTTTGTATCATGCTTCTCTCAGAGAACAAAAGTGTACAAGAAAACACTTTATTAGCTAAAAAATGCAAAGTTCAAGTTCACCTATAGTTAGCTGAGTTAGCAATGGGCATCATGTTTCACACTGAAGAATGCCACTTCATGTGGGATACTTTGCATCTGCAGCTGCAATTATTATAGAAATGCAATTATTATAGCTAAAACCAGTGCTCCTTTGGATCATAGCCCAGATAATAGCAGAAGACAGGACAGGAAAACAATAGAGATTATTAACTGTATTGCCACAGGTGAAGAGCTGAGGCATAATTGGTTTAAAGATGAAGTTTCACGTACATCTTCATCCAGCACTTATAATGCAAAAAGGCAGTCCCTCCTGCTGCCATCCTCGTCTGCCTCTTGCTGTCCCTATCCTGACTTGGCCCATGTAGATAAGAAAGAAGGGGGCTAAGGCATCTGAGAACACAAATCCAAAACTGACATTGTGACTAGTGCAAGTAATGGAAAAGAGAGAATCAGCTGGAGGTATGCCTCTTTAAATTATGAAACAGCTTTTAATTTGGCCTTTCACGATCATTACTTATTAGCTGTAAACTAGCTGATAATCTTCACTGCTGTAAATGTTCATGAAAAATTAATGCCACAAAACCACTCAGAAGTTCACAATAGTCCTTGACCAGCATAGTTGGCTGAAATACCCAGAATTCAATCTGCATGTTCCAGTTAGTTACATCTGTCTCCTGATGAGGAAGCCGAAAAAAGTCACTCTGTAATTAAGCAAAGCATTTTGTGTTTTGAAATTTGTTAATGAAAAATCCACCCAGCCAGCGAATGACTGATTCTTGTGACAACAAAGAGAAAACGAAAAATTTATTGTGGCAAGACATCCATGAATAACTTAAAATACATTGAGGCATATCACAGTTGATTTGAAAAAAAAAAAAAGAAAAAGAAAATAGACTAAGCAATTTGTCAATGATACACTAAAAAAAGAGAGCATTTTGAAAACAGAAAAAGAATCACCAAGTTTTGTGCAAACCTCAATGTTTAAAAAAAAAAACCCACACTAGTAATTTCTGTTGAAATATTCAAGCAGAAAAGTTGAGAGTAGAGCTGCCTCAGAAATGCTATTTCTTGCTGACACACCTTTAACAAATTTTAGACCTTCAGACATCACGACTTTATTTATGTGTGTGCTGAGAACAAATTTGCTGCCTTCCCAGGCCTGTTCAAAAAAAATCAAGCTCTGCAGAAAAATTTGGATCAGCTGAAGATAAAACAAGCTGCAATTGCTCCTCAGTGTGTGTGGAGCTCCTGTATCTCGCTGGTTTAACCCTACCTTCTTTTCATTTTTACCATCCAAAGGGAAGATGAATGTTTTGCGGATAGGCTGGTTCTACAAGCATAATAAAGATGCTTTGTAATTAGTCTTCCCTCGAAATGGAGAAGACCAGCAGTTCTTTCTGCATATGTTTTAGGTGAGAAAAGGCAAGGAAAAAATGGCAGTACTTCTTCTACAGAAGTGCTGAGTTACTGCAGAAGAAGAAAGCCCAGGCACGGTCACAATCCTAGTTGATTTTACAGGAATTTTTTTCTTTAAGAAATTACAGACGCATTTTTAGCAGCTGATTTGCGACAACTTGTTCAAAAAAATACCCTAAAATCCCAAACACAGGCTCTCTTATTTCTGTAGGGTTTGCTACAGGTCCCTGAGAACAAAGAGCATAATAAAAACCCGAAGAACATAACTGAGGCTGAGCTGTGGTTTTGTAGCATCAGGTCACATTTCAAACACCACCATCTGATGTGCTGCCATTCTGTGACCACTGTCAGGCCATTTATATTCACATGAGAACGGTGGTGGCTCATTTGCTTGTTCATACCGCTACGGGTGGAAGTCAGAGCAGGGCTAAACAAAACTCTTGCAAAGCGTCCAGGAGAAACCAGTGAACTCTATGGAAAGCAGCTGGCAGTTCATTTTCTTTCCTTATTTGACCTCAAATTGTGTGGAAAGCAAACATGATGGAGGCCGATACGGCGAAGAGGACAGGGACAGCTTTCTGCAGAAAGCGCTGCATAAGCATCCTGAGACAACAGCAGGACCCGAGAAGACTGTGAGCCTTTTTCAAGGGACTCCAAACATCTCATTGCAACATGGTCTTCCCAGTCCCCTCGCCAGAGCCCCTGCGTGGGGGCAGGCGGTCTGCGCAGCATGGGTTTTGCATGTCAGGGCAGACTTCCTCCTGGGATCGCAGCCACAGCGGCACTCTTCTCAACTGCTCCTCGGTGACTTTGGGCAAGCCGCTCTGTGCCTCAGTTTCCCCAGCTGTAGAACGGAGAAGGAGATACTTCTCTTTGCCGAGATCTTCTTGCTTCAGGAATATTTGTGAATACAGTATTTATCAGCAAGACAACACCACTAATGCTATTATCGTTACAATTAATGTTATTATTTTACTACTGGTATGGAATCTATGCTAATAAAAATTATGTTGCTATATTTAGAAACTAAAACTGCGTGAGTGTAGCACTGAAAAAACAATTTGTAATTCTGAGGCCAATATGCCAACTATACTTATCTATATTTCTGTATTCTCAGCCACCATACGATAGAATCATGTTGGCAAAAAAAGAAATATATTTTAAAACATTAGTTGTTTATGGCAACTTTAACATCTTCTATACTGGTTTCCTGAAGGCAAAGGATTATGTAATAAAAAGAAAGTCGATATTACAGCACTGAGGTTTGAAATTAGCGTGATAAATTGGATTTTAAAACAATACTGGCCCTATCATGTACTTACAGATAACAAAACATAACAGAACAGATGATTTATAAGTGCTGCTACTGAGAATATAACACAGGAGGAGACTGCCAAAGTAATATTCCTATTCATATATGTCACATTACATTTATATGTCCCTTCTGTTGCGTTCCCTCAAGCTGGAAGGCTATGGTGTGTGGACTGTAAGCCTCAGTCAGCAAACTCGCTCCAGCTCCAGTTCCACTCCTCCGGCCTCAAGCTTACAGTTATGATACATCAGCAAGTCTTCCATGAGCTCCTGGCTGCTGTGGTTTCAAGCCAGTGACCCAGAAACACGAGTGAGCATCTTTGCATTATTCAAATCCCTAAAGTTCTCCTCTCCCAGGAGGTTCAATTATCATCTATGCTATTTGCAAGCACTTGTTCTGTTACACACACCAGGATTCATGCCCTTGCTTCTGGTACCATCTATGCCATCCTCCCTTTTAATGATGAACTAGTAATTACTCAGTGAGTCCAATGTACCAGCTGTTTCCATCATCAAGATCTGTTATTTATGCTGTGCATTTCTATGAGCTATGAAGAAGGCACATCAGTTCAAGGGGGAGAGGAGAGACATGACTGCTTTTCTTATCGCTGGGGACTGCAGGGCACAGAGGAAGGAGCAACACAAGCTCCACTGGCAAATTACTTTATTTCCATAAGCTGCAGTGTATACAGCTTATCATGCTTGGTCATGTGAACAGGACACTGAAATACAGGTCCATCCTGAGAATAACTCCTCCTCAGCCTCTCATCTATCTCTCTGCTGTGTCTAACCATTTCCTTTTTTTGCTCTGCTGCTTCTTCTGTGATACCACGATGCCACTCACTGCCTACATCCAGTATTAGCAGACTTTCTGCTCAGGATTCATTCAGCAGAAATGTTGCTACCTCAGCAGAAGTGTACAAGTTTCAAGCATACAAGCACCTTTCTTCATGCTTCGCACCCGCTGGATTGTTTTTGACTGGTCTCTTTCAAAGGGGAAATAGAATTGAGCAGCTAAATCTAACTGCATCAGCAAGGTCACCTCCAGACATCCCAACAGCTACCAGTGCAAGGTCTACTCCAGCCCTCTGACAGCTATAAAACCTTACAACGACCAGAAAAGGTGTTCTCTTTCTGTCTGTGCCACAGCCCTTCATCCAGCCATAGAAATGAAATTGCACAACACGACCAAACTCTTTCATCCCACCTTCACCAGTTATATCTGCTCTTCCCAAGGGTGCTGCGTTTGCACGGACACGTGGCAAACCAGATCAAGGAACTAATCCAGAGTAGCACCAGCCGTGTTTTGTTTGCCTGGCACCAAAAAAGAGGGCTGCTTTTCTTCTGCTTTGCATTTTATGCAATTATGCCATTACAGTAGTTTTCAGGCTTCAAAATCTTGACTTTCTCAGTTTCTCAGTGATTTTTCTCAGGTTTTATCATTTAACTCATCCACGCAGGCTACTTAGTGCCTAGTGATCTCTTTCTAGATAGTTTACAACAAAGATGGATTAAAGATCAACTTAGCTATTAGCTCAGCTGTTTTAGTCTGCCAGCTTGACTTTCTCCCAGAGATAGGCCAGTTTAGCAGGTTATCTTCTCAAATCTGCTCTTGCACATGTGACCTATATTTGAATATGGCTCATACCCCGTGATACGGTGGCTTTAGTCCTTTGCATGCTATACATTACTAGCCATTGTACAATGAGCTTTCTTTGGTTTTAGTAATTGCTACAGGAGCGCATACACAGCTGTGCATCATATTGCAAATATTATCTTGAGATTTAACACCAGGAGGCGAACAGTAAGAACAACTTTGTACTAAAATTAAGCTTAAATAAAATGAAAGCAAAGGTCTACTAAGTTATAACTAGAAAAGGATGCAGGATACTGTACTGACCACATTTAGAGTACCAGAGTTTCTCATAGCTGAGAAGCAGACTGAATTCAGACTTTCTTGATAGTTACATCTAAAATTTGATACTTTTATAAAATACAATGTTTACTACTAACAGTAGGAAGAAGACCCTAATGCAAACAAAATTTTTTACTATTACCATCAGGTTGGAACGTCCTTCTATTTCTACTCAAAGGAGGGCTCGAGGCTGTGTTTGGTCTTCAGGATGGGTAATAATTTGCTCTTGGGAGGTCTAGCTGATTACCTTCCTGATAACTTTGGACAGAGAGCATTAGTGAAGAGCAAAATCACATTATAAAGAAAAGAAAAGAAAAAAAAAAAAAAAAACCAACATGCTTACCAAAGAGCAGACAAGGGGTCCCTGCCTGGATCAGTGCAGCTTTCAAGACCTTTCTTACAGAAGCTCAGATTTATTCCTGAACACGACTTTCAATGTGCCGAAGTCCAGCGACGATCAATTTTCAGTATTATTGCTGCGGAAAGGGTTACATCAGCACTTGCAAAACTGCTTGCGAGCCTGTATGAGCATTCACAAACCAAAGATGTCATACTCAAATCCTGCCTTTGAATTTGCCCCCAATCGGCTCATTTTCTTTCCCAGGCGTGCCATGGGAGGGCAGCAGAGATTGTGAAACGGCGAGCTGCCATGCCGGCGCTCTGGGGACAGGGGTGTCCCCGGCCAGGGGGTGTCCCCGGCCACCCCGGCTCCTGCCTCGGCTGCCTTCCCGGCTGCTGGAACTCCTGCAATCTCTGCTGGACATCTCACGGGATGCGGAGGCCGTGATGGAACCGGAGCTGGCATCCAGAGAAGCAGGCGATGAAGAAGCCTCTACTGAGGCCACAACATCTTAAATTTTTAAGGGGTTTTGTTTAGTTCTGATGGGTTGTTTAGTTCTGATGGGAACAGCAAGAAGCACGCACAAAGCACGGCTCAGCCTCAGGCCGGCAAAGGTCACGTTCCCGAGCTGAAACATTAGCACGAAAGCGGTTGAAAAGGAAAACAATAAAGTTTGAAAGCCTGTTTTAGAACAGATGCCAGTTCACATCCTTCTCATCCTGTGTCCACAAACAACTAGTTTAGTCGGGCAGCAAGTTTCTCCAAAGCCTGAAAACTTTCAGCCTCCCAAAAATTTGTAAACAAAGATTTATAAATGCATGAAAACAGAGTAGGATAATGGGAAGTACTGGGTGACCTTTACAGTGGGCAGCACTACTCACCCAACCTGTAATGCAGAGAGGGGAAGCGATAGGAAGCAGCCAAGGCCTGCATGTGACTTTCACACCTTGAGTAGAACAAGCTCAACGCCAAGATTTCAGCTGCACCTGACCCTGATTTCCAGAGTCTCGGTTACGTCCGTTTGACTTGGTGACACTCGGCGATTATTTTACGAAAAAGGAAACGGTGTCATTCATCATCACCCCATGAGGCCAAACCACAGCTCCAGTTCTTTCCTTGCGTATTTGTGCAGTTGCCATGAGGTGGAGCCGTGCACCAAATCCCAACCGCCAGCAAAGGGCTACCAAGAGCTTTTAGCTCTTTGGGTTTTTTTCCACTTCAGCCAGGTTGATCCTAAGATCACCAAGCCAGCCGATTGCTTATAAGCACCGATAAATCAAGCAGAAAGCACTGATGATAATGCTGCTCGTTATTGTTTGGGTGCTACAGGTGATATTGAGGGGAGGGTTAGCCATTCCCACCGGTCACTAGGGAACGGGGTTGCCTCAGGATGCAGCCAGCCACTGAGAATGGAGCTGATGTGATAAAGTTTTGGGTTTCTGTTTCAGTGGCTGTGTTGTGCTGTCCCGATTACCCTTGGAAAGGCCACTTTATTCTAAGGCTTAAAGAAGGCCGTACAAGTTTGAGTGTATAAACCCCAAGATGGAGAGGCAGCTACAGCTGTCTCTCAACCCTGTAATCTTCTTGTCCCCTATAAACGGAAATCTTCAGCTTTTCCTACAAGGCTACAGTGTGCTTCCTTTTACCTCTATGCCCAAGGGACTGTGTGTTTGCTAGCTGCCAGGGTGGATTGCATTGCTCCACCCAGAAGATGACTGCAGGTGCCTTGGGAAGCCAAGCCTGTTCATAGAAAGTGGTGGGACAAAACATCTGAACACAAATCCCATACATCCGATGGCAGCATGTGGCACACAAGGATGGGTGGATGTTTGAAACTGCTCCGAGCCGAGGACTCTGATCTGAGGTTTCATGTGGACCTCTCCACTTTGAAATAGCTATTCTATTCCTGGTATAATTTTCATAAAGGAAAATTGAAAGCCTGCAAGATTTTAATTTTGCAGGAACACTATTTTCCACTTTAAAACAAACATCTTTCTTGGAAAAATTCCCAAGAAGGTCTGAATAATAAGGCTGTAATACTGACAGGCGTAAACCCTGTGATTGTATGTCTTTCAATGCCTGGGGTCTATTTAAACTATAAATCCCATCTGTTATGCACACGGATGGCTACTGAACAGCCTGATAAGAGAGGTGTGATTTGTCTGGAAATACATCATACAATAACGTTTTCTAATATTTGATGTAATAAAGGAAGCATTGTCGTCGGTTACCTCACTGATATGTAACTTTCTGTTGGCAAATCTTTCACAGTAAGGTTATAATAACATCACTCTTTGGCATCTCTGCCAGATACTCAACTCTTTATTTTCTGTTCTGTCATATAAGCTGAGTAATTTATACGCCTGTTCAATACAAAAGGTGGTTATTATATGTTTGAAGAAAGAGATTTGACAATACCTGCCTTGTAAGAAATACCAACTGAGTTGTAGAGAGGAAAGGCAAAGGAAAATGCTGTAAATCAGAAGGTGACAAGGCAGTTTTCAGATGGAAGATTAGAACATTGTTCAGGGTTCCGCAAACAAATACGTTGAATTATAGACAAAAAGCCACTTTCTAGCATTTGTCCCCTGCTGCTGCAGTCCTTTTAGGGACATAAATCCCACAGAAGTCAAACCATGTCTATAAACTAAATTCCAAAATTAATCCATAGTAGAGACTGTCATGGAAATGCTTATTATTAGTTTGATTTGTATAAGATGTATAGATATGATTTCAAATAAAAGCAACATTATGGAAAAAATTACGTCAATTGCAGTTTTGTCTGAATAAGGACTGCACAGCATGAATGCTCTCCCAAAATAACACATCTGCAGTGATCTAAGTGAAGCTTAGCTAACATTCCCTGCACAGTATTTTTACACAGGTAATTTTGCGTGACTGCTTAACCACAGCTCTAAAATGACATCTGACAAAGGTAGAGCGGGAGAGCCCTTTGCTCTAGCCAGTGAGAAAGAGCAGCGATGGAGGCTGGCCTGATGCCAGCACTGCTCTTCAATCCATATAAAGATGCAAGTAGAGGTATTTTAGCTGAGGGAGTAAAAACACTTCGCCGTTCACAACGGCACTGAAACGTGCCATCACAGGTCTGCCTCCTGCCACACAGGCCAGCAGCCGGGCACTCAGCTTGGAGAGCTTAAATAAAGCAAGAGCAGGCGGTGACAGAGGGCCCGCTTGGGTGTGGGACTGGGTGGCAAAGCAGCTGCGAGGGAGCTGTGGAAAGCTCCTGCCTGGGTCTGCTTTCCTGCAGATGACCAGGCTCGTTAACCCCAGCCCAACAGGCAGGATTCAGAGCACAAAATATCGGGTAGGTTGGGTGCCAAGAACCGCTCATGCAAACTGCCTTAATCCCCCTGAGCCAGGCAAAGGAGAACGCCTGAGCACCGTGGGAAGGAGCAGCTCATCGTGGACAAACGTCCAACGTTGTCAACCCAATGCTGAACTCCTCTTAAGAGGCTCACAGGACAAGCCCACCCTGCTTGCGCCGGTCCATACTGTCCTGCTTTCCAGGGTAGTGCTGCTCTACCAGCAGCCAGCGCCTGGGCCATCTCCATGGGGACTATCCTGTCATCCCTGGGCCCTGGACACCACTGTGCAGCCCGGTGACCCTCGGCAGCCGCCGGGAGCAGGGCTCATCCTGCTCCTGGGCAGCACCTGGCTCTCACAACACCACAGAGGAACAGCAGACCAAGGCATGAGGGGAGAAATTCGTCCTTCATTCAGCTTCCCCTTGCAGCAGAGATGTCATTTCCCACTCTGGGACTGGAAGTCCAGACCCCGATCCAGAGAGCAAGGAGAGCTTATCATTAGCTCGCAATTAAAACAGGAAGAGCATTGTCACTGAAGATGGAAGGGGACATTCCCTGTGTCAGAGCAGTCCACCTGGAAAAGGAAAAGCAACCTCACATTGCACGAGGGTCACTGCTCCTTTGAAGAGGTGGCTCGGGTAGGAGCCTGGTGGCAATGGACGTAACCCTTTCTCTAGAGGAGCTGCCGAACTATGAGCATGCAGAAGTGGCTTTCCAAGCTGAGAAATACCTGCTGTCTTGAGTGACCTACTTTTTTTGCATGCTGTGTGAATAGGGTTAGGCAATAGTTAATTCGGTGCTGAAAACTAAAACTGTCGGACAGCAACAATTATCACATGTCTGGTGAACCCCATGGAAAATTTTACTGCCGTGTGACAGTGGTTACTGGACAATACCCCATTTCAGACCTATGTTTTGGGTACATATCTAGCAGGAAAACAGCCATTTTCTAAACTGAACATAATCATTCAAATTCGTTTATCAGATCCAACAGGAGATTTTCTTATTACTATATGCATGGTTATTTACCAAACATAGAGGTTTTAGTGTTATCTCATAAATGAAAAAAAAAAAAAATGAAAGGCAGTTTCATGCTGAGCATCCAAGCAGTCCTGTGCCTCTGGATGAGCAAGGCTGAGCGAGTGAGGCTGTCAGCAGGATGAGCACACCAGCAAATCCAGCTTTTCCAACAGCCTTGCTGCATATCACAAATCACACCAGCTATAAAATCCCACCCTACGTCACGTATAACTCTTCTCCTGGCCCTGTGCTAGCAGGTCTCTCACGACTCTTCCCTGCCATTATTTCGTCTCATCCAGGCTGGCAAATGCTCAGCTAAATCTATACTGAACCATCGCTAGTTGAGTTTTCACTGAGATTTTAAATGTTTGTCACCCATACAGGGAGGAGAAATAAATTAACAAGTGAATCAGTCTTTTGCACTTTGAATTAGTTTCTAATGCCTGCGCTAAATGACTAATAACTTTTTCAGAAATCGGGATTTAGTATGATATTTCCTGATACTTTGACTCTATACAGATTTTTATTTTTGAACAAAATCTGATTTCTTGATACATTGGCCAATTAAATTAAACAGCTCTCCTCAAAACCACCCCCAGTTACCAGCAAGAAGCTTAACCCTGATGGTTGCAGCTTGAAAGCCTGGTATGTTTTATCTCCCTTTTTTCCCCAGAATGAGATCCTGGCACCCTAATTCACAGGCACCAGAGCTGATCTCCACAGAGAGTCGCAATCAAGTCAACCCTTTCTTTGCAGCACAAAGGAAATCACATTTCTTTGAAACGCCGAGGAAATCTGAATGTGTGTTCCTGTTTAGCATGATTAAGGTGTCACATAGCACTCCCACGCAACCCGACACAGAGAACTTCTTGCCGGCTGCTGATGTCAAAGCAAAATCAGCTGAAAACATGGAGGGGTTCTGAGAAACACAACTAGGACGGTGCCAGGCAGACTGCCAACAAGCCACCCAGTGTCGTACAGACTGGGCAACCTCAAGGGCCACCTCCACACAGGGGATGGGGAAAACACAGTAATGTCCCCTGCCAGACCAGCAGGTTTTTAATACAGGCATGGTGCACACGTCTTTTGCTATGTAGGAATCTCTGCATGTGAGCTGCTCGTTGCTGGTTATAAAACCCTGACAAGTAACAGTGCATGTACCCATAGCATTTGGGAACACCTCCAAGGGGTGCACTTTGCTTTTGGATTTGCCCCAAACCCTCTTTGCTTGTGCTCTGTCTTGGTCCCAGTCACCTGGGACATCCCTCTCTATCCCAGTTCTGTCTGTCATCACCCTGGTGATTCTGGCTGCCATCCTCATGCTTCAGCTCTTCCTTCTGTATATTTTTGCTTGTGTCCTGTGATTTGTCCACTATTAACATTAATAATTTAGGGAATTCTCTGCTTCTGCTGAAATCAATTCCTGTGCTACTGCTGCTGCTAAGTGCTGGCCCTGGGCCCAAGAACTGCTATGATGAGGCCCAAATGAAGCAAGCGAAATGAAATGAAAGCAAAGGAAAACAGGCGCTTCATCCTTCACTACTCCATGAATTTAAGTGGGGATGTCCAAAGCCTAAGAAACACGAACACCAAATTCCAGTTGAAAACCCTCCTTTTTCATGTGTGTGTTATGGTTCTCGTGCTGGAAAAAGTCAGCCTCAGTGCAGAAGCCTGATAAGGTCCCTGTTACCCCCCAAGGCAAAGCTGCTTACATACAGGCAGATGGGACTCTCGCAGTGGAAAAGACATTGGTCTGTGCCTCTGCAGGTGTTCGCCTAATGAAAATTGTAAAGGACCGAAGTGCTTGTGCAAAGCCATTGATCCAAGTGGCTCTTTCTAGGCCCCCTGTCACACCTCTATCCCGCTGCTAGGGACCATTTCCAAGAGCTACACCAACCTCATGCAGAAGACCTTATTTTTAGGCTGTTTGCCGTCTTGATGGCAACCCATTCCCTTGTGAGTGGCAGAGGAAGAAAAGCACCTTGTGCCTCAAGGCTTAAGCCAGTGGGAACCAAGTTCTCCTTATTTCCTTCTCTGGCATGCACAAATACGCTGCTGAGGGCCATGCGTAAGGAAACTGTCAACAGCAGAGGGCACAGACCCTGTGTCCTGGAGAGACATTTTATGTTCTTAACCCCAGGACCTCAATAGCTCTGTGAGGGAGACAGAATAAATAACAAGACCATGTAGACAATGATTTAAGGACCAGGTATGCAGATGGTTTGACTAAGGCTGAGAAGATAAATTAATCTGATAAAACATAACCAAAGCTCAACTCTCATCCACGCCGTTGAGCCATAAAGCTGGGCTTCTCTGTCCTTCCTTGAACAGTAAAGGAAGAGTCAGTCCTTCCTTTAGCAGAAGGACTTTATTTTTTATTAAGAGGCCGGATTAAGCTGCCCCCGAACACAGGCTGGCTGCAGGTCTCCCCTGAGGACAGCAGCCGTTGGCTGGCCAGCAGAGGACTTGTGCAAGGTCTGGAGCTTGGCTCCCACCAGGAGCTGCCAGCACCCCGCAGAGGGACCCAGCACCAGCATGCGGCGTAGCCTGGCTCGTCCCGCACCCCGGGGCCGGAAGGATTACCGGGAGCACAACGAGGACGCCGGCATACAAATCCCAGCTTGCGCACCCGGGGAGTGGGCATGCCAAGGAGGGTGTGGACACCCAACGCTTCCACCCGCCTCCTCCTCAAGGGCTTGGCTGAAGTCCCCCCGGGGCCACAGGCCTGGATGCTGGGGAGCCAGCGCTTCGCTTACCGAACCCTCAGCTGGATTCAAGTCGTGTCCTTAGTCCGCTGTTTGCTAACCACTCGCAGCACCGAATAGGCAGAGACGTGAGGACACACTTCCCTCACCCACTGGTGTTTGAAGTACTTGGAGGCTGGGCAGGAATGCGGTGCCAGTTGTGATGCGTTATGGACAGAAGCCAGAGCAGCGTACCATAGTCACGTAATTAAATAACAAGAACAGATTAGGCAATCTCTGTGCTTCATGTTGACAAGCCTGAAGGAAAGAACAGAACATGTAATCAAATGATGGGGGGTTCGTTCTTTATTTTGAAAGAAAGACAGTATTCCAGCAATGTAAGAGGTGACATAGCATGTGCTAATTATGCTGCAGTGGATATTTCTCTCTTGCAGGTTTGAGGAGAAGACTGAGATTTTTATTGAAGCCCAAGGGAGCAAAGAACTGGAGGAGCTGGCATTCATTGGGAATAAAGCACCCAATTCATCTAATGCTTATTCAATATCTTTTGCCCCTCTGTTTGGCTAACCTGCGTAAGAACACGTTCAGCACAGACTGATATCTACATGGTCTTAATAACTGATCAGGCTAAATAAAAAGCACAAATTCACAATCTGCTATCAGGAAACGTCTAAGGCTTCCTTCTTTCGATGATTTCTGCAGAGATATTCCTGCTGAGTCACTGGGAGTGCAGTGTCATGTGTTAGCGGGAGCAGCGAGCACTAACCCCGGGCAGGGGCTGCCCGCTGCTGCTGCCTGCGATCACCGGCTGCAGAGGCTGAACAGGAGCTGTAAGGAGCACCCTGGTGCTTTCCTTGGGCTTTCGTGGCCAAAGCCGCGAGCCAGGATTGGAGTGAAATTGTACAAAAAAACCCATCTGACCTGTACACGAGGCTTTTTAGCTGAATTGCTTCACTGGCTTAACAGGCAACTAGATATCTAGTTATCTGGCTACCCGTTTCCCTGACCCAAGGATGTAATCTGGTGACTCACCACCATTCAGGTACCAGTACTGACAGCTGGAGTTTTTTTCCCCAAACAACTCATTTCAGATATGTAATTTGTTTAGATCCCGTTAAAAAAAACTCAGCTCCCAATTTTTGTCTCTGTGGTGCTAAACGCATCAATATCAAGTAACGCCTTCTGCATCAGTGACCTGGCTTACCCTACCCTGCTTTTGGGAATCATCCAAACAAATGATGCTCTTTGCTTTTTTGAATCACTCTTCTGAAGCGATCTGTGAAGAAATGATCTGCCTGAAGAGTGGCAACCCAGATTGCTAATAAGCATCCCCAGGCTTTAGCATACCTGTTACAAAGCTCAGTGAAATTAGCCCAGAATCTTTGGTTCAGTAAAGAACTCCTGCAACATGCAAGACGGCAGGTATCCTGGGCTGCAATGAGACTCATGCTATACGTGCAAAGAGACGTTTTGCCCTATTTAGGAAACTGCTGGCTAAGTTATAGGTGACAGTATTCACTGGCAGTACCATTTGCCCCAACACCTTTTCAGTGGGAAGGCAACTCGTCACAGCCGAGATGTGTGTGGAGTTGCCTTATTTACTCTCCTGGGGTGGCATGAATCAGAGTTGAAAAGTGCAGTATGTTGAAGCCAGCCCTCATTCCCATGATGTGTGAGTGTGAGTCACTCAGCGGGGAGATTCTGCCAGGGTCCCTCCTGGGCGACCCAGCTCTGCTAAACGTGCCGGAAAATCTGCAGATAAAAACAGCCCCAGTGACGTGCGGGAGCTGAGCAGGCTTCATGCCTTTTTGGGGAAGCTTCTGAAACGCCGACGTTTTCTCTTGATCAATAATCTGGCTGGCAGGGCAGGGCTTTCAAGCAGTCCAGAAAAGACAGCTTTCTGCTTGCACAGTCACTGCTGTTTCTCTCCGGGAAGGTGACAGGCTGGGTAACTCCAGGCGCAGGCAGGGGAATTTTTCTTCCATGTATATTCAAGGCCGGGCTCTCCTGTAAGAGCTTTTGCTTATAGAAAAGATAACACGGGATGTGAAAGGGCTTTCTGAAGCATATGCAAAAAGAACAATTAAAGAAGTCCCATCCCAAGGTCCCACAGCTGATTTCTGTTTTTCTTCATCACCTCCTTTCTCCCTTCCTTCTCTCCCCAATAAATACCACTTGTGGGGTTATCATGAGAATTAGGGAGCAAACCAGGCTGCGTTCTGCAGCAAGTCGGCCTGAACATTCAGAATGGAGTTTTTTGGCCTTAAAACCCATCATTCATCTGATCCTACACTTACCAGAGCTGATCCTCCAGTCCTTGCAACCATCACAGCAAGGGTGCTGCTGTCCTCAGAGACAATTTCACTGCTATTGTCCCAACTTGGACTACAAAGAAAAGCCACTGACAGGAATATTTCCGGATAAGTATCTCATTAATTTCAACGACGGGCAACCATGAGTCACTTCCCCTTGACTATACTCCTCTCCTGTGACCAGAAATCGGGTAGTGGAGATCTGGTACTGTGTAAAATTCATCATTATTTTGAAAGGATATCAATAATTCGCTAATTAGTCTTGAAAATTCAGGCCTAGAAAAATCCTTCCTTTTCTCTAGAGATTTGCTATTACTTAATCGCCTTTACTCCTACCACAGCTGTATAATAAAACTGAGTAATTTTACTGCAAAACCGTTGGATTTTTTAAAAATGTCTTTTAGAGTCCAAGCAGCGGGTTGGGCTTTCCTTGAACCGTAGTCCTGCCCCCTGGTAAATCGTGTCTTTTTCCAGCAAAAATAAAAACAGTGTGAGGCGAGGCTGACCCTCAGGCACCTGCTCTGCAGCACACCATTGGGGAGGGTTCCCCGCCGCTGGCAGGCCGGCTCCCGCGTGCTGTGCAGGATTTGGCAGCTCTGCCATGCCGTGCCACTGCCGTACCACTGCCGAGCTTTTCCTTTCCTTTCCAGCAAGTGGCTCAACTCGTCCGTGCTCTCGGCAGCGGCACAACTCAGAGCCTGATTAATTGCAGACCCCAAAGCCTGAAAGCCAGCAATGTCTCACATGCCAGCAGATGTTTCTCTTCTAGACAGATTGGTTGTTCTTTTTTATTTTTCTTTTTTCTTTTTCTGAAATACCAACAGCTTGACCAAGAGCCAAACCCCCAACTTCTAAATTAAAAGCTAGAGCAGTACCTCAGCATGCAGACAGGCAACCAGAGGTTCTCTGCTGGGTTGCACAGGGCTGGCCGCTGCCACATTTGAAGTGGCATCACTTGCCATGACAAATCACTGGAGCCTTTAAGCCTCTACTCAATATCCACTTAAAAAAACAAGACCAAACAAAAATCCCCAGACTGCTTAATCTTCACTCAGGCCTGCCTTAAAATACACTAAAAAAACCCCCTTTTCCATCAACTTTCTTTGCACTGGATTATACTTTTTCACTGGAGGCGAATTCATGGCAGGACAGACCCCTTGGCCAGCAGCCACCAAATGACCTTCTGCAATGCTGGAGAGGCTTTTGGGATCCTTTTGGGCTGTCAAAGCTGCTGTGGGAGCACTGGTCAGGATGCTCATGCTTGGCCAGGCTACAGCATGGCTTCAGCTGAGCATAGCACTGAAACCGGGGCTTTACTCAGGCCCAAACCTCTTGCCAAATATTTTTCCTCACTTCAGTCACTGCTCGTTAGCCCATGGGCTCACCCTGGTGACTAATGACTGCTCCTGTCTGAAATCAGTGATTTCAAGGAAATAACCAAGCTTTAGGAGGAGTTTCTCATTTGTACTGATGAAGAGGGGGGAAACATGGTGGTGGGGGAGAATAAACACTGTTGCTTCATCTCATGAATTCCCCTAATCGCAATGGGGAGTGGTCCCCAATGCTGAGGGCACTCACAGGCTTTTAACCTGAATCACAGGGGGAAAAAATGACACAGAACCATCCCATGCTGTGCTGGCATGGCCTCCCAGCAAAGAAATGGCTGCAGATGCGTTTGTTTTGTGCTGCATTCCGAGCCATGGGGGAATGTGAAATATCCCACCCGCCTGCACCTCCAAGGGTCACTCCTCCAGCTGCTCGCTTCCCCGGGGACGGGGCCACACCACTCCATGCCTTGTGGCTGGTGCTTGCCTGGGAAAGGAAGGGGCCCCGCGCCAGCACGGGCTCCTTGTGGCCCCTGAGCCCAGTGTCGCTTCCAACCAGGCCCCAAAAACCAAAGTAACTTCACTCATGAGAAGGTGGAGGCCAGCGGCTTTGTTTGGGCCTCCATGAAGACGCTGGAGTCCATCGATGGGACGGAAGGTCACTCGTGGTGCCAACGATGGCCAGTCACAGGGCCGCTGTGTCCCCAAGTCTGCCGATCGCAGCTCTCCCTCGTCATTCCCGGGATGCGCTGGAGTTGCTGGGACGGCAGAAGGGATGAAAAATAGAAGATTTCACCAACTAACTTCCATGAGAGACAGGGAGCAGGGTGCAGCCCAGAGCCCAGGGTGAGGAGGAAAAAGGAGGAGGAAAAAGGGGGAGGAGGAGGAAGGCCTCAGGGCCACCGCAGTGGCTGTGTGCTGGAGCTCAGGCGGGTTTCCTTGGCAGCCGCAAGCTCAGGGCGCTCACCATACCTAAGTGAAGATTTTGTCACCATGGCAACATTGATGTCATCAGCTCTGCAGCGGAGAGCAGCGTTAACCTCAAGTGCAACTTTTTTTTCTCTCCCCCCCCCCCCATCCCCCTCCCCGGTTTGGGGTTTTTGTTTATTTGTCTGTTCATTTCTCTCGGGAGGTGACCCTGCTGCTGGGGCCTGCAGCAGCATCCACGGATGTCCACCAGACTCAGACCCCTCCTCACGTCAATTGGGGGTGGCGGGGATCCCCATCACTGGTAGCGATGGGATGGGGCTGTATCTCGGAAACCAAGCCGTCAGGACTGCGCCCTGCCCCGCGCACGCCGCCCCTTTTCCCCCATCCTCGTAAACCAATGGTATTTCCAGAGAAGATGGTTTGGAAGCTCCCGAAACGTGCAGGAGGTCACCTGGGGAGAGGCTTCGCACCTAAGGAGATGCCTCACGCCGGTGGACCCGCTCTGGCTGGCGCTTGCGGGTCTCACCGTGCAGGAACGCAACAAGCCTGCTGTCACACCACGTTACGGAAGAGCCGCAGCCGCTCGCTTTCCCGTCAGGAGTCAGACAGACCCACACTAGGTGGAAATCCCACATCTCCATGAGGGACCTAACGCCTGATGTAAGCATCTGATGGCAGCTCGTGGCTCCGGCTGCACAGTGGAGGCCGAGCTCTGCCCTTGGCACTTGGGCAAGCTCCCCGCCTGCACCAGCACAGTGTCCCCCCCCCAGCACTAAACCAAAAATCCCTCTTCAAATGACACCTGGCACGTTTTTTGAAGAAAAGATTCACGAGGAAGTGGGACCTGGCTTCTTCACCAGGCTCGAGCAAGGAGACTCAGACCTCTGCTGGCCCCAGTTCCAGGGACGGATATAATCCCCTTAGAGAAAACCTCGATTCCCCTGGAGCCTCCTTTAACTTCCACGTATCAGGGCTACTGCCATTAATAGTGGACCGTTGCAGAAGTCTGGATCAGGCTGTTCCAGCCAAAAATATTCTATGTTACCCAGTTGACTGCAATGTTAAAACAAGCGTTTCATCTAATTGAGAGGGCAGGAGTAACGTTATAGCTGAGGTAGGCTTTCCTGGCTGCCCCTCTCATACACAGCCCTTCTCCCTGAGGCATGGGGAATTTTTGTTTTAGCTGTAGCTGGGATTTTTATAAAGGCCTGGTTTGGTGGTTTGGGTTTTTTTTATTACACTGGACAAACCCTGCTTCTACACCAGCTCATCACGCAGAGCTGGATCTGCTCTTTTCCTTACCTGGAAGGAGATCTTGATGGGCCTCACCCGCCCAGCTCCGGGCATGCAGGCATGGAGATGTTCACCCAGCCCCGCCACTGCTCATCCCGTCCGTCAGGGCTGGAGGAAGCGCCACGTGGAAGGGAGACGGCTGGTAAAATGGGATCAGAGAACAACATAAAATCCTAGTCAATAGACTAGTTTTACAATACTTTTTCTCTTTTATAAATAACAATCAACCAAAACTTGTTGTCTTTCTAACATTATGATGCTTAAACTGAAATTCAAAGCATTCCTGATAAATGTGTTTCTGCCACCTTCAAGGTTCACAACCCTGCCTCTCAGTGCAGCAGTAAATAACCAAACCTAGCTCCAAGATCTCAAAGCACCTGGCAAATGAGTCAGTAACATTAGTTATCCTTAATGTCATCATAATTGGTAAAATATGGAAAGAAAAGTATCCCTAAGCCAAGGTTTCTGTACTTTAAGTATAACGAGGTATACTGCATGCCAAAGACACTAGCAACACTTTTATTAAAGTGAGACAGTCAGCAGGTCTCTGACCCATATTCAAAGCAAACTTTTCTTTTTAAAAGAACTTCATGTAATTTAATACAAAGGCACTGATCTTATAACAAAGGCATATGTGAAAATGGGAGATTCTGGGTGGGAGAGACTGCTAAGATTTAAAAGTATCTTGGTTAGCTACTGTGAACAATTCAACTTCAAATGTATGCTGCATTAAAATTAAAGGATTAATGTCTGACATTACAACCCAGCTGCAACAAAAATTAACAAGAAACTGGTTACTCTATCAACTGCCAGATCTGTGAAGCAAACTGGTTAATTTAGGTGTTGAGACTAGTTCTATGCTAGTAATGAACTGAACATGTGCTGTGCGCTTTATTCTGATATACAGGCCTTTGTTTTGATCTTTGTAGAGACTGGTAGGAAAATGACACATACTTACATCAGCAGCGCTATATCAGCAAGGTTCATTCATGACCAGTGGATCTCTGTGAAGTTTGTGTTTGTATGTATTTAAAATCTGATAGGGCCTATTTTAAAATTACAAATATATTACAGTACTTGTTCTAGCTGGTTGGTGAAAAGCATGAAAGTGAGAGCGCCTGAAAAAAAATAATAAAAAAAGCAGGTACCAGGCTAGCAGGAAAAATACCTGCATGTTTAATATTACTGGCAAAAAGGATATTCCAACATGTGTTATTAATAAAAATGGCTTATCTCAAATATTTACTTAAGATGTCCCCCAGTCAATAGAAAAGAAAATGGAAAAAAACTGCATGGTAACATCCACTTAAAACAAATATTTTGATATGTGTACTCTATTTAGTTGGAAAAAATCATAAAAAATTCAAGACACAGCAATATCGTTGACTGATGTGTTCTAATAGGTACAGCTGGTTGGCTTTACAGAGGCTGGGAGAGGTCAGCATTGCCTTTAGCGTGAGAATGATGGTAGTGCTATGGTCTTATTACTTATAGAAGTGTAGAAAGTTTCAAGGAGCTCTTTTCCAGATTAGCAATCCTTGTGCATATGAGACAGGAGGTTACTCCTGCTCCCAGCCATCAGGGGAGTGGAAATCCTGAAGATGAGAACAGCCTCGGCTCCTGCTGTTGTCCAGAAGACAGCAGTCTTAAGAGGGCAGAGTTGGCATCCGTGCTTTGCTTTCAAGCCCATCATTACTATTTCATACCTTTACTGCATTTAGGGATTGCTAGTCCAGAGTCCAGGCCCTACACCAATCTTCCAACAAGGTCTTTCTGCTCACTCCAAAGACCTTCCCGCTCGGTTTCCAAGAGGACTTTACCTGAATAGAGGCTTGATGCTCTCTGGGAAGCGTAAGGAGTCAAGAATATCAGAGACACTTTTTGTGCTCCGTGCTGAGGCTCAGAGGTGGAGCCTCTCCCCTGCTTGGCTGGGGTGGCCCTGACATGAGGACAAAGCCTGCTCAAAGCCCGTTGACAAGGCTTGGCCGCTCTGGGAACATGCAGCCGGCTCTCAGGACATCAGGATACCTACCCACAGACCTCAGGAGGGCACTCGGCAACCTGCAGATCTGCCCTGAGGACAGCCCAGATGCTCCACGCTCGCCCTGGTGCCACCATCTACCACATCTCCCCATGCGGTCCCACAAGCAGCGTTAGGCAGTTAGCCTCAGGTCCTCACGGACAGGACTTGGTAGAGAACCCAGGCTCCACCTTGTATGAAAGGACATTGCGAACATGACATACCAAGCTCTTACCTGGTAAAAATAGGACCAGACAACGCCTCAGGTCAGCAGGTGTTTCAGCACTCCCTCCAAGCAAATCCACGCTCAATTGTCAGGATTTTAGGCATGTATTGTACTCTCTGAGCAACAAACAAGCTGTACCCGCCCAGCTGGGGAACTGGAGGCAACTGGTACTTTGTGAGATTCACCTCTGCGTTTGGTCTTTTGAAACTCAAAACGTAGCTGTGAGCAGTGGAAGAAGCAATAGGAGGGTAGGACAACCACAGGGTTTTAATGAGGACATGAGAAAATTGCTCCTGAAACAAGGCAGTGCTGGAGCTTTGTGCTCTTTGGATTTGCATCAAAGCTATCGCACCAGTTCGGGTTGAAAGCCAAAAGCTGTAGGTTAGACAAACCCCTGGTATTCACAGTCCCTGGGAAGATGGACTGCAGGAACCTCCCAAATGAAATCGGGCAGCTTTTTAATGGCTTGTATTATCAGCAAGCAGCAGCTGAAAGGCAGGTGGAAAGGCATCGTTATCCGGGTGAAACAACCGGGGCCCTCTACAAGCCCCAGTGTCGCAGTAATAAAAACTCAGAAAAACCTTTCCGAGTGCAAGCTGAGATAGAGCAACTCTTATTACGCCACGTCTAATCCTCCCCTTTTGTAGCCGATACGAGAATCCCTGGTTCGACGCAATCCTTAGAAATCTCTAACAATGCTGCTCTGTAACTGCCGCAGGCTGGAGGCCAAAGGCACCTGCCCTGGCACAGAGGTGACTCCCACAAGGCGAGGCAGACCACAAATACCGTTCAACAACACATTGATCATCTTCAAGCTTGCCCCGATTTTGTTTAGCCTGCTGCCATTGCAGGGATGAATATTTGCTGGTTCGGGAGGGGGAACGAAGCGCAAAGGAGCGATTTGTTGGAGGTCGTCGCAGAAGGCAGGACCAGGGCGGGTGCTGAAGGGCGATCTCACACATGCCCTTTCCCTGCTCACTGCAAGTCACACGCGTGGCGTGACAGGGAAACCAGCGCACTGTGCGTGTTCAAGCTTCTTCCACCGCTGGTGAGCCAGCTGAGGTTGCAGAACCCAGCCACTGTCGCCGATTCGCCAGGAGGCAGAGCCGGGGGAGCAGCAGGGGAAGGTGTCATGGCCCGCAGGAGGAAGAGGAGCTGTGTCCAACACGTGCCTGCATTTCACCGAGGCCTAAAGCTCTCCTTCCTTGGGCAATTACTCAGTCCCTCATGCAACATCACGAGAATATTTCTGCCTATTCAGGGTCCAGAAAGGCTTTGTGAAGTCCCTGCTGTTGCCAGGGGAAGACAGCCCATACGCAGCAGTGACTGCTCAAGGGGAAAAGACTCAAAAAGCCTGACAGCTTCAGCTACAGCTGCCTTGTTTCAGTGGGGAAACCGTTGGTGCACGGTTTATTCTCCTCATCAAGGGCCATCCTGTGAGCACTTCTTACCTTGGCTGGAAACGGCATACAAACGCCTGTGTTCCTCCATGTCCTAAAGTCTGTTTTGTGAAATAGGACAGAAGCACAGATAAAAATGAGAGTATAGGAGCCAGGTAACACAGGTGATGAAGCTGGCTCTCGGAACATCTGTGGGAATTGGTTTCAAGTGGGGCCCATTGGTTTAAAAGCTAGAGAAGTTTAGTAATTGTCTTGATGATCGAAGCAGAGTTGTGAAGCTCCAGCTGGATTTTCTGCTGGTGTCCAGCCCACACACTGGCGTGCTTTATCAAGGACAGTGAGCAGAATGCAAATGCAGCAGACCCCTCCATTTGGATGCTGCCCTGAAACGCACCTTAATATGCAGAAACCCCTCTCGAGTCTGGAAGTGCTCCAGTGTTTCCAGTACTGCCTACTGCAGGCAACCAGTGCAAAAAAAAAACCCCAAACCCCACCAGTGTAACTCTTTCGATGGCCAGTGCAAGAACTCCTTGAGCCTGTGAAGGATGAGGAACAGTGCAGAGATAAACCGTCTCAGGGAGGGATGCAAGAACTGGACGCGCAGAGACTCAGCTGTCCTCCTCCTCGTCCCTTCCAGGTGACGGTGCCTCGAAACCTGGTGACCGGCGGAAAACACCCACGACGGCTGCCTGCCGGTCCCCCCGCTTTGCAATCGGAAGAAAGGGGCAGTGCCGAGGCACCGGCGCGCAGAGCGGAGCACCAGCATGGAGCGAGCTGCGAGAGCGTGGCTCTTTGAGACACCGTCCTCGGTAAGCTGTCGTCCTTCGGCTCTGGCGTCTCTGCACCTCCCACAGCATCCCCACGTCATCGGGCCAGCGAAAGCTCCCTTCAAAGAAAATACAAAGCACGCAGCTAAAAGATACTCACTTACAGTTTATTTTTGCCTGAAATTATTTCACATCTCTTTGTACACAGCTACAGAACAGTAGTAGTAAACCATTGGTAAAAGCAACAGTGCTAAGGAAAATGTTGGCATAATTTTTCTTCCTTTTTTTTTTTTTCTTCTTTCTTCCCATACTGCATCCACATACAGTTTGGGATTTGAAGGGGAAAAAAACCTGGCACGCTACATGAGTTAAGACTCAATTTCTGTTTCATTTATTTAAAAAAAAAAAAAAAAGAAAAAAAAGAACAT
>VYZV01044452.1:38453-69745 GCA_013401275.1 Pandion haliaetus
CAAAATGGAGGGAGAGCTTTTTTTTCCTCTTTTTGAAATATCGGACGTAAACAGAAAATAACCGAGGCAACTTGTAAAATCTACAGAGTTTTGCAAATACCCCATTGGCAAAATAAATGACATCTTTTCCCCAACTCCCATGTTTAAACCTGACATGGTTTAAAGGACTAAAGAAAGTTTCCAGACTTCAGAAGGAAATGCGACTTTTATTAATCCCTGCACCCCCTCCCCCAACAACCGCACCCCCCTTGATAGGTATTTTCCTTCCTCTTTGATAACGTTTGAGGCATTTTAAAATCAGAAAGACAATGCGATGAATGTTGTGACAGAGAGGGAGTATAATACAGTATGCATTACTAAAAGGCAATTCTTCAAGGAGGACATTTCCTTTTAAAAAAAATAATAATAACAAGACAGCAAACTAGTTTATACAGTACTATACGCAAAAAAAGGGTAAAAGAATTAACAATTCATAAATAAAAGACAGGTCCCAGACCTGTTATTTGTGAACCATTTTCTTAAATAGGTGCATTATGTAAATCTTATGTACAACAAAATTACTCTGCATAACAAATGCAAGGTGGGGTAGCAGAACAGGGGGGAGGTGAAAATCATACTGGTTTTGGTTTTCTTCTCTTGAGATTTTTGTAAGTTTGATTTTCTGGAGCAAAACTGGCAAAAGAGGAGTTCTGACTGAAGAGTGCCAGCCAGGGAAACCCAGGTAAATAATGACAAATGAATATTTTTTTTTCCTCCACACGGCATAAAACACAAAGGCAAATAAATTTCACAAAGGTGTTTTTTTCCTCTTTATAATCCTCTTGCTGCTACAAAGTCCTTTTTTTTTTCTTTTTTTCTTTTTTTCCTTTTCAATTTAAATTATGTTGATTCCGAAATCACAAAGCTGAAAGAATCCAGCTGGGTCCAGGCTTGCCCCGTCCCCCCCCCAACACACACAACGCCACTCCTCTACCCCACAACCACGACTCCTACCACCAAGTCCCAGGACTCACTGCTCTACAGGTATTAGCCAAAAGTTATTTTCCGGTTTGTTTTTCTCTGTTTGTTTTAAAAATCTTTTCCTTCTCATGAGAAGCAAAAGAGAAGAGTTGGAGGCAGGGAGAGTTCACCACGCTTCGGTGTAGCGGACGTCCACTTCTTTCAGATTAGGTAGTTTAGCCTGTGGAGGAGGGTAGGAAAAGGTCAGAATTAATGATATGTGTTCAGGACTCAGGAAAAAAGTTCCCGTCAGATCTGTACTGTCAGCAAACTGGGAGGATTGATCTATCGGTCACAAACTGCAGGAAGATGCGCTACAACCTCGACCCTGCCGAGTACCAGTGCCGAGTTCAGCAGTGACCCGAAGCATACAGGTGTTAATGAAGGAACAAGAAGCTGAGCCTTTACAGACACACAAGACTAAGTCACACCTGCAGCAAGAACGAGTGGCTCTACTAAAACCCATGCACCAGCGATCAGGTCCAGATCAGACCCCGATCTTCATTTTTTATACAAGTGCTTAGGAAAATTTGTCAAACTCCAGCCGTGAAGGCAGCAGACTCAAACTGCAGCAGTCAGCCACACGTTCCCTCTTCAGCCTCCACACTAAGTCATTGCTTGATTTTTCCCTCCATGTATTAACAAAAAAGTGGAGAGTGTTAGCAACTTTTGGTGTCTTTGTGGTCTCCCTTCCGTAACGCCACTGCATTTGGACATATTGTTCCTGAATTACCCTGCGCGAGGCAGATGGGAATCGGCTGTTTGTAGTGTTCCTACTTGTCGATCCCGTTTCCATGTTCTCTGACCATAATTGTACAGCTAATTCTCTCAAAACAAATAAACACGTTTAATTAGGCTAGAGCATAATTGAGGAGTTGGAATTTTCTAGGAGTCATTATTACCTCACTCCTTGATTTATGTGCATGCATATTTTGATAAGAGCTAGTCATAATCCTACAGACACTGCCAGCAAATAATTTTTCAGTTAGGCAATAATGACTTCAGTAGTGGGTGTTTATTTATTGTCTGGTTCAGCCTGCCTGGTACATATGTGGGTGTCTGTGTGTGTGCAAGCGTGTTTAGTGGGGTGGGGGATGGAGCGGAGAGGAAATGTCATCACTGGCTTGTGCCCCAAATGCTCTCGCAGACCAAGGGGAGAAGAAGGAAAGATTTGTATCAAAAATACGTTCTTTGAAGTCTGAGCTGTTCTCAACAGACCTACAACCATGTGCCCCAGGGAAAGAAACTATTACCCTCCCTTTGAACACACACAGAGCTCTAAAAAAATGGCCACTTAAGATAAATCTCAATGAAAGAGGTGAGAGGGGAAAAAGTGACGCATGCCTGTTTTCTCAGCTTTTTTAATTCTCTGCAATCATCGGGACTTTGCTCACAGCCAGTTTTGCTGTTTGCCCTGGCAAGTCACTTTCTTGTGTTGCTGCTAAGGACTGTTAATGCAATACCAGAGCAGAGGGAAATGGTTAGGAAAATATGAGCTTCGGTATGAAGTTAGTGGCAAAGGGGCTCAGAAGTAGGGGTAGGTCTGGGGGAGCCTTTCAATAGACTTGATTTCGGAGCCCTGGGCCAAATACAGCATTGACCTTGATTGTCTGTAAATGCTTGGGGCCTGATACAAGCTCCATTGTGTGAACCCATCTGCAAGCCAGCTGTTAATTCCAAGGACGACTTCTTTGCATATACAAATGTGACACAAGTTTTGAAAACTTGATCTTGAAAAATTCATGCTAGCAGTATTGCAGCTGAGTCCCTGGGGGAGCCCTGGTTCCACAGCCAGAACCGAAGATATACCTTTGCACTGAATTTTGAAAGCAGAGCAGTTTCAGGACTTGCCTCAAGTTCGAAACTCAACCCAAGGTTGCGACCTTTTTTAGTAAACCTGGAACAATCTAAGGTTTCAACACACAAGACAGCATAATGTTGAGTTTCATCTTGAGCACCTGGGTTTACAAGGTAAGACTTTGGGAGATGCAATTCATGCAACACCAGAGTGAAGACGAAGTCCACGTGAAGTCGTGAAAGCCAACGCATCTCAGGCAGCCTGTCCGAAACCACCTGGGGCTGTTCCCTTCCCACAGCTACATTATAGTTCTTTACACCATTTTGCCTGAGTGGTTGTAAATTCACTGTACAAATGGTAACACCAGATATCTTACATGCCAAACTTGGGAACTAGGCATTTGTGCAGGCATTTCTGTTTAAAGCCCAGTTCCAGTCCAAGAGGTGTCAAGATAAACTTGCACCTTCCTCAATACTTTTAATTCTCCCTTTGCTTTCTGAATCAAAGCTCCATAATGCTGTTCACCCACATTACTTTTGGTCCTGATAATAGTACAGGACATGGCTTTGGAGGTGTGCAGTAGATTTTACCCATCTGTGTATTCTCGTCAGAAACAATTACCAATGCAATTTAGAAATACCTTGAGATCTTCGTAGGTATCTGCTGAAAGTTTGGTGCTGTTCATATTTAAACTACACAGGCTCTTCATGGCTAAAAGAGAAAACACACAGATTTTTATCATCATGCTGCATTTTCTTAAAATATCAGGCTTACAGTAGGCCAAAGCATAAACAAGACATGACTGTGTGCAGCACTCTCAGGAAAAAGCTGAATAGTGTAAAATATAGAAGTACGAATGGATAAACAGCTGTTTGGGCCCTCAGCCAGGAAAAAGTCCCTATTTAGGAAGGGCCATTAAGCATATGCTTAAGTCCGCTGACTTCAAAGGAGTTCAGGCAGATTCTCATAATCAGTTTCCTGCACATTATTCTGAATAGTGCCTGTTCTCAGTGCTCTGCATGGTGCATGCAGGGGCCATGCTGATCTAGCAGTCCTCCCTCTCCTCTCCCTCCCCCCCATTTCCATTTTAGGCTCCAGTACTTAGCAGAATAGTTTCCTAAGATGAGCCATAACTACTGGCCTGTCTGGCACGTCTGTGTAGGATCAAGCCTATTAAAGGAGCCCTTTAAACCCTATAGGCGAGGTTTATAATACACTGTTGGATGTAGGAAAGGGTCTCAATCTGGCATGTCAAGCAGCTCTCGGTGCACAGGGGAATCCCGAATGCTGCTTAGATGGCCCCACTTTGCCTTGCCCTATTTAAATTAAGAACAGCGAGAGTTTCACCTCCCCAAAAAAGAAGGAACAAAAAATGCCAGAGAGGGTACGAAACCTGCTGTGCACGGTTGCTAAACTCACTACTAACTAAGTTGCTGTATGCCTTTGCAATCTTCCCCTCCTGCACCCCAAGGCCAGACTCCCACCCAGACGGGACCCACAGGAGGGCGCATGAAAAAAGCTGGGAAGTCCCAGGGCAACAGGTCACCATGTGAGATTGAGACAAGTGCCATCAGTAAAGTCAGAGGCAAGAGCCAGAGTATGATCCGGGACAACAAAGCTCACACGAGGCCACTAAGTGTCATCAGGCTCAGATCACCGTCCCGCTTCTCCTGCCTGCAGCTGAACGGCTACTTGAGTGCGCAGGGAGGAGGGAAGTTTAAACCCAAACACAACCACGGCCTGTCCCAAATCCCTGCGGCAGCAGCACTGTGGCAGCCAAGAAATCAATCTTCTGCCTGAACCCATGTGAATTCCTCTGAACCCACAAAATTTTCCTCCGTAGGAAAGGAATTTATCTTGGTCACTTACAACTAAGCGCCAGCAGCCCAGCATCTGTGACAGGAGTTTCGCACAGGTTGAGCACTTGCAGCATCGTGAGGTGTTCAGACAGAAGCCGCAACCCTGCATCTCCAAACTGTGGGGCGCAAGCAAAGTTGTTTTCAAACAATGCATGAACATGAAGTGCAAGTACCTCAGTGCAAACAGGGCACATTAAAAGGAGGTTTGCAGATGAGCCCTCAAAGCCACACTCTGATTGTCTACCGCAATCTCAAATGACAGGAGAGAAAGCAAATAGTTTTATCCCTATTTTGCAGACAGGGAACAGAAAAATTAAGTGACTTGGGTGCACTTAACCGCAGGCCATCATTTAATTAGAATGGTGCCTTTTAAGTCTGGACTTCGTGTGAGAGAGCTCCCACCCAGGCTATACAAGATGGTTATGGCAGTCTCAGCCAGTTCCCAACCACATCACAAAAAAAAGCATAATGCAAGTGGTATTAATTAGCTATTTTGGTCTCAAGAACAATGTACTATTGATTGGTAATTGTTCTATTGACCCACTTCATTTCTGCTGTTTCTAAATTCTAGATTAATGGAAACCAGGATATCGCAGAATAAAATGGAATCTAAAGTCTCTTTTTACTTTACATTAAAAAAAAAAAAAAAAAATCGTACAAAAAGCAGGCTCTTTTGTCCAGTGAAATCAAACTCATTTTGAGCAAGAAGCATCAAAGTTTTCAAATCCAGAAGTTACATTGTTAGGACAAATCTGGAGGAGATACAAGACAGTCTTAAAAGAAGCAATCAATCAGATTCTACTTCATATTCCCCACACAAAAAGAGGAAATTTCTGGGATACAAAAGCAGTTAGGAAAACAAAACAAGATATTTACATGGCATTTGAATGAAATAAAATGCTGCCTTTTGTGGTTGCACTGAGAATAATCATATTTTCAGTGAGCACTACAAATAGGTGCTAACAGAAAACGGGGAAAACCTATTCTGTGGAGAACCTCAGAGACCAAAACCAGCAGGGAAATGTAGAAGAAAAATTTAATTTTAAAAGCTCTTTCAATTAACAGCTGAATAATTTATTCAGTTAACTTGGCCTCTTTTTGCTTACAAAATAACCACATTCTCATTATAGTTTCCTTCTATTTATTCATTATTTGAGCTTCTTTTTGTTTCTGTTGTTTTTAAAGAAATTCTGGTTGATCAGCATTCAGGGCAATTCACTGCCTACACTGCATAGACTCTGTGTTTTGCTTGACCAGATGAGCTGCACAGTGTTATTTTTTTCATCCTAAATGGGTGAAAGCATAAGCACTTCTCAGATGAACAGCAGTACGTGTACTGCAAAGGACACAGTATCAACAATGCCTAACTGGAACATTCAACCCAAGATAGCAGCAACCTGTTTATAATTAAAAATTTAAAAAAAAAAAAAAAAAAAAAAGAAGAAAAAGAAAAATCAGCCTCCAAGATGAGCTAGACCATAGAAAGGCCCTGTAAAAATAGCATGACGACAAACTCATTCTAAGCAAGCCTCTTCACACGCTCTTCTCGTGCTGACGCAATGTAAAATTTCAGAATTAGTCAGCACTGGTTCCTGCTCTGAGTTTCAGTCTGCAAAGCACTTACCTGAGTTGACCACAGGTTCAGCTGCTTGAGTGAAGGCAGTTTAATGAGGTGCTCAGCACAAGCACTTGTCACATTGGTAAAGGCCAGGCTGAGGTTTTCCAAATTTCCAAAAGATCCCGAGCTTAGCAAGCGGGCCAGGTCTGCATCCTGAAAGCAAACAACAGATTGATAAGCAAGATTGTTGACGACTCAGCCTGCAATCATCTGCAGTAGTGTCACTGATACTGTTAACCAGCAAGAGTTGCACAATTATACCACTTGTTTACAGTAATAGAGAACCACACAGAGAAGTTTCTGTTTGTTTGGCAAGCAGCTGGGCTCTTGTGGCAGCATTGCTTCACACACCCTGGGAAAAATTTATCCAAACATTAGGACAAAAATTTTCTTTGCGTGTCTATCCTTATGAGACACGAAGGCTTCGGTGTCAGAACAAATGTCAAGGATGGGCCTTTTAACTTAATGAAGACTTACTTCACTGCAAGTTCTAGATCCAGACTGTGTTCAGGACCGTTACCTGGCCTCAGTGAAGTTAGTTTACACTAGGGTAACTGGGTTTACGCCAGGCTTAACTCCAACAGTGATGGGTCTCTTTCAGACTTTCATGTCTAAGATCCAGAACTGGACATTGTGAAGTCTGCTTTTTTAATGCAAAATTCTCTCCCCAAATCTACCACTAGATCCTACTGTAAATTCCAAATCTCCACACCAGTATAAATCTGACAGTCTGATGCTCGTACTGGCATTGGAAATTGCTGCACAGACCCAAGAGCAGAAATGTGCCCTTACTTGTGTAAACTCCAGTTGTTTTGACAGAGCAAGTGGAATGGCTCCCCTCTCAACCGACCAAAACCACTGTGCCACATGGCAAACATAAATCAAATGTTTAAATATGGAAAGACAAAGCTTGTTTTTCTGTTGACAAGATTAACTTACTGTGGACTTGGATGGCAGTGTTAACCTTGTGGGACCACCTTTTCTTTGCTGTAAGGGAGAAGATATTTTGGTTAAACAAGTTGCCATTCTACATTTCAGACCAACTGAAGTATAGCAAGCTTTTCACTGGAGCAAACTCTGCTCCGATTTCAAAGCTCCCTGCCAGCCCTTCTACCTCTTCCCTGCTTTTTCTGCACTGGCAGATTTTTTTTTTCTGAGTGTGCTAGATGCAGGGAGCTACCCAGGGGACATCCACTAACCGCAGCTGGTGGTCTTTGTGCCATGGGTCAGCATTTTGTCTGATTCAGCCTGCCATTATTTGCTTACTTTCACTTTAAAGGAAACAGCCTTAAAATGCTGGACTAAGACAGCAAAGGGGTTGAGACTGTGCAGCTGATAGTCATTTGTTTGACTTCAAAAAAAGAATACACTTTTCAGGCTGGGAGCAGGGGTTAAAGAAGACAAATATAAATGTGAAAGAGAGAAGAGGAAGACAGCGGGTATGTTTGCATAGGTGAAAAACTGCTAATGACAGCAGATCTATCTGCAATCTGTAGATCCTGTCTTTAAAATCGGGGGGAAAAAATCTTTTATTCATAGGCTTTAGCTCTGAGAACTAGACCTAAAGACCATCTCAGTGAAATGTTGTGAATGTCAAAGCATTAAGAAATGTTGGCCAGCACTAGAACCATTTGCTACTCATATGTCAAAAGGTGGCAGAATTTGACAAGCTGACTTGTAAGATCTTAAGACAGCAGGATTTCACCTTTATTCTTTCACACAGATTCTAAGCAGGTTATTGAATATCATTCATAAACGTAGTATGGGATTAGACACATCAGTAAGTATCACACAGTATATATATTCACAGTAAAATCCTCCAAATACTGCTCCCATCCTGTTGTTAACTGGGAATTTCACACCCTGCTTGTCTTTCTTTTATACCTCCATTTCTGGAGGGTACAGACCACAATGTGCTATGGCAATACTGCATGCAGGGTGACATACCAGCTCTTTTAACTCCCTCTGCCTGTCACACAGCTGTTCATACATTCTCTTTCCCACGTCTGTGCTTTCCAGGGTAGAGATGATCTGGAGCTGGGTGTCATTATTATCGATGATGTTGTATTCCAGCATCAAACACAAAATCTAGCAGCAGAATGGAAGAAGAGTGGTCACTTCAGTGCTTACATTCAATTTCTTCCAAATATCCTGATTACACTGGGCATGCTAGTTTAAATTACTGGGTAGTTTTTAGAGCATGCATTATGCAGGCTAGATTAGAGGATTGTAGCAACATTTACTGACCTTCCAACACAAGAAACCAATTTTTTATTTGTAAAGAATGAACTCTAATCTCTGAAAGTCAGCCTATCTATCCTGCCTTCCATTAGTGCTCATTCCTTCTGACCGAGTGGTGCAATTACTTTGCATCCATCAGTCCTGGAAGATGGCTTCGTGCCACGGCCCTCTTCAGAACAGGTACAATCGATCCAGTATTTCCCAGGTACACTGGCTAGACTGCAGACTGCCTGGAGACTTGGGATATTACATATGAGCAGTAGAGCCAAGCAGTTCCCCAAGTGCTGGATTTTCTGTCGCTGCGTGCTGGGGTTTCTGTGCAAGCAGAATGCGTGTGAAATATATCCAGTCTATGAGGCAGGATGGGGAAAGGCCAGAGAGGCTCTGAGAGAAGATGATGCTGGGAGCTCGCTGCTGTGGCCAGGACAACCTCCATCTCATTGGGAACACGCCTGACTCACCCCTGGGCAAGGGGCTGCCAGTTAGGGGATGATGCTAGTGGGTCACACGGGCTTAGGAGACAAGCTGTCCCCTCCCTGCTGCTTTTCCTTTTCAGCTACATATCATGCCATTACAATTAAAATGCAAAGTTTTTATTCCCTCCTTAATTTAAATTATTTTAATGAAAAAAATCAAGCAACATTATATTCAAATTCATGCAGCACACTCTTTTATTTACTGGATTAAATTAGTATGCACAGATCTAAGTCAATGAAAAATTGTAACTCCTTCCACCTATCTAACCACCCTCTATTTCCATTTAAAATATATGATGACATTTATCAAGAAACTTCTCTAAAGAAACCCAGAAAAATACGTATAAACGCTTAGTGCAACAAAAATAACCAATCATAAGCATAAAAAAAAAAAGTGTATTAATGCAAGTAAATAAGGTTTTGTAAATGCACTTCTTGTGCACTGCTCATTTTGCAGGTGGCAAGACAAGCATCAGACATTTTGTCATGGAAAAGCCTTGTGGTTCTGAATTCTGACTCCTCGCCACAGCCTACACCATCATGGCCATTTATTTCCCATCTTAGCCTCTCCAACTGAATTACAGCAAACAATCTCTCTCTCCAAAAATTCTTGCATCCACCTTTCATGTAATTCACACTCATATCTGCAGAACAACAATATTCCATTCCACTTAATCAGGAGAAACACAACTGACCACTGCTGGTGTTTGATATGACACAAACCTGAACTTGGCTTCTCTAGTTCCACTATATCTAATTCTAGGAAAGGCAGTATGAAACTGAATCTGAATACTGCTCGTAAATCAATATGACTACGTATGTTTAGGGCTTACCTCTACCATTGTCTGGTTACCCCTCAATGCCAGTAGCATGCAAGGTCCTAATTTATTTTCAGCCAGTGAAAGCAGGAACTTCTTTGTTTTATAGCAGGATCCCATCAAAATATGAACCTATTTGAGAAACAGAGCTAAAATTAGAGGTGTAAGCCTAAGAAACACATATACTTCTGGAAGGGACATTGTTAGGCAGTGAAACAAATGTAAGTATTTGCAACAAAGCTAAGAATTATGGTTGCAGTCTCTCAACAGCTTTATTGCTGATTGGAAGTGACTTTCTGAAAAAGGTGATGCCTAGTGAGGTCTGAGGGAGAGGGTAGTTTTCCTCCATAAAGGAGCTCAGCTGACAACCCAGAGGCCTGATATAGGCTCCCCAGGAAACACCAGAGCGGCTGTGCAGTTGCCCCCATCCCTAGTAACATGATAAACCCAGCCCCAGGGGAACCACAGGAGATTCTGCTTTCACATCTGTTTGCAGTTCAATTTCTCTGGAAATGCCAGCTGGTGAGCAAGGGTTGTGTGGGCTGGATGTCTAGGTAAAAGGCAGTGGTGCTGGCAATCTGCTGGCTGAACCCCAGCCTTGGTTAAGGGGTGGTGACGGACAAAATCACCTGTTCAGAATGAACAGACAGGAGCTGACTGGGAAAGGAAGGAGCGCCTTAAGAAAATCCACCAGTCCTGAGCCCTAAGTCAGAGATGACTTCATGTGCTTTCATGCTCTTGGGTCATTATCTTGCTTTCCCTTTTGCTCAGTTTTCCCTGAACGGAAAGAAATGCTGAGAACACTGCCTGAGTAAGACTCCTTGGAGTCCACTAGCTGGCAAGAGTGTCCTGCAGACTCTCTCCTAGCTCCAGAAAGCATCAGATAATATCACATAGTAGCACCTATGGCAGAAACGCAAAGCCACTTGTACAAATCAAACATAAGAGTCTCTTCTCACAAAAGAGGTTGGCAATATTCTTTCCCATTTAAAAGCCCTAGAGATTAGCTGCAGAGAATTTCAGGTTCCTAGCTGGAAGCCTTATTCTGTGGCCCAGATGGGCTGATTCACCAGCTTGCTGGCAGAGCACTATGTGAGAATTTGTAGTTTCCAATGACCTGAGCAGTAAGTGCTCCATTATGTAGATTCAACATCAGCACTTCTCTACAATAAGCTTGTAAGTATGTTCTGTGGTCCCCCTGGTTCATGGCATTGTCTGGACTATGTTCAATACTGCTGAAAATATCACAACCATGCCATGATGGGGTCAATTCTATGCACATCATGTGCTACCATGCAATTCTTCTTCCTCATGGCTTCATCACCAGCAAGGCCTTTAGAAAAACAGAACATCTTTTTTTCTTAAGTATCCATCAGCTCAGGTGGCCTTTAAAAACAGTAAGCTTCAAGCCAAAAAGAGTTACATTTCATGGAGTTATCATTAAGCTTTTTTGGAGGTTTATTTGAGCGACGGAAAATACTGATGCTAACACTAATGTAAGGTCCATCTCGGAACAGGATGTTTTTCAAACTTTATGGTTAGTCATTAGCAGCTCTTTTAAGTATTTATCAACATCCTTGCAAAGGGCACAGAGTACTGCATATTAATGTGTGCTAGTATTGTGCTTTCTCATGCACGCCATCTCCTGATGCTCATAAATATCTTGGACCACAAAAGCTCTCAGGAGAAATTATATAGTTCTGAAGAAATTTTTTTTCAAACATAAAAGACAGAATCAGTGAAGAGGGATGAAACCTTTTGTGAACAATCTTTGTCCATTATCTGAAAGGTATCTGATCCAACTGAATTTAAGTTAAGAGTATAGACAGACATGCATGTTCTTTATGTCCCAAAATGTTCAGCATGTAGGAGATGCAAAGTGTTGATCCCCCTGAAAGTCACTTCACTGTATACCCAATAGCCAACTTCAACCAATGTTCTTCCCCTTATCAGGGAAAGGAAGTAATATAATTTTGTTCTTATTTGCTATATGGAGAATTAATACACCGTGAGACCTACATGACTTGACCCAGGTTGCACAGGAAGACAGTGCCACTGACAGCATCAGTGATTAAAGCATGTTACTTTCTGTCTAGCCCTTCTAAGAGTTACAAAAGAAATAACTGAAGGAAATGGAATGCTGGTTTCTAATTATACCTCACCACAACAATGAAATTGGGCAGAGAAACTGCTAACACATTTTTATATCTGTCTATCCATCCTCTGATTAATTCAACGTTACTGTTGTTTTTAAGTTCCAGAGTAGCGTATAAATGAAAACTGTAGATGTAGATGTGCAGAACAGTCTGTCTCCCCTGTCTCCCAGTACTCCATATTCTCTTGAGAGAGTTTTTTTATACAGACACACAAACACACATATTTATACATACAAAAATACATACATAAATACGCACACACATATATACATGCATGGTTTTATGCATTATACTACCAGTGAAAACACGCCGAAGTTCAAAAAGAGAAAGCCAATATGTTAACCAAATTGCAACTGCAAGGAAGTTCAATGCATTTGGTGGTATAAAGATTTAGATTTCCTGGTGAACACTTGTGGTTTACAGAGCCCTGATTTTGATCATTTTTTGACAAAAGCAAGTAAATCTTGTTACTGCCAACTACACATTAGCTACTTACTGCAAAGAAGTTACTAAACTCACATTATTGCAGACACGTACCATACTGGCAAACAGCTCTCCATCATCATCACATGCCACCCCTCCAGGGCTGTAGAGCTGGAACCAGCCATCTTTGCCAGCTCGCACACTCAGCAAACATGAGTGGACCTGCCAAAAAGTGAAGACATTGGAAAGGTTACAGTTCTTGCCAATAATCACTAGTGTCTCCCACACTGAGCCAGAAGTTAAGTGCAAAACTGAGAACTGCTGGAAATTTCATGGTTAATATTCCAATCTACAGAGCTGCAGGCAAGTCTCCATTCACAGAATCCATTTTTTCAGTATAAACAAGGAGGGAAGCTGTATCATCATTAATTGCACAGCCTTTTTCATTGCCTTTACCCAAATCAAACACAAAATGGCCACATCTAGAACAGCTCCTTTCACTTGGAAAAAAAGACCAAAAAACAAACAAACAAAAGACTCAAATTTCTGAGCTTCTGCAATTTCCTCCCCATCCTCCCAGCATGTGTGTCTATACTTCTGATGTAATCTGCACACCAAATGCAGTGGCTGATGGCTTGCTCATTCCAATCATTAAAAATTCTTATTACTCCTGCTATAATAAATTTTGACCAGAGTCAGGGTGAAGGAAGTCCACAAGGAAAATTCAACAGGATATGTAAGACAGAAGCTACATAGAAGAACTGGCACCAGTGAGCAACCATTAGTCTAAATTTGGCCCACTGCAGAGATTACTATACCTATTCCCACAGTTTAACAGAGGAGTCATAATTAAGCTTCTTTTTTTCTTTTCCTTTTTCTTTTTTTCCTTTTTTTTTTTCCCCCTTGAAAAGAAAAATGTTCTATCTCAATTTTTGAGGGGAGGGGGGGAGGTAAAGCCCATGCTCTTTCCTTTGGGCATGCAACACTAGTGACAGATGAAATCCTGGTGCCACTCTAAGACAAAAACGTATCTCTTACCTGACAAAGATGACTACTACTCACAAAGGCTAAAACCATGAAAACCAGGAATACTGGGCAATGATGATGATAACACAGCGTCCTCAGCCACAGTCTGGGGGAGCTTTCTTCCCTTTATGCCAGCACCAAAAATTAATGCGGATGAGAAGTTCCCTCCGACTCAGCCAAAGCTGATGATGTTGAACAAGCTACACGTGCAGCTATGAAGCAGGTCAGCCACCATGAGGCTATAGCTACGCACTCATTCCAGTAACACACCTCCCACTCCCTTTTTCCTGCTAATTCATGAGAATTATGGTCATTTGCACACAATGTAACTAAAACGCAGCTAAATAAAACCTGTTATTTTGTAAGCTGTATGGATCCATAGATTTTGCTTCCCTTTTTTTGTATGGAAGAAGAAAAGCTCTGAGAGATTCAACAGAGTGGGAAAATCTTGCTGGTTGCAGCTTAATGCAGAGCAAGGACATCAACTGATGCTAGACAATGAGGTCACAACACATATTTATACATAAGGCAAGAAACCATTGATACTAAGACTGTGTGCCCTGAGTGGCTATTACTCCCTAAGAGACTTAAGCACAGTAAAACCACACCATGTTTTGAAACAAACTACTTAAGGGGAGATCTTCTGAATGAGTATACTTGCAATCCCTCCAATTAATACTCTGTGTAAACTCGCAATAAACTCACTTCTTGCCTCGGGTCTTCTGCAAATCTCTGAATCACGTATTTCAGCTCCCTGAAAAAAAGTTAAAAGGACAACAATAAGCAGTTGCTGGTTGCAGTATTCACACAAGTGTCACATGTCTCTTGGATTACACTTTAAACAATATATATTCAAGCTCTTTAGAGAGAAACAAGTTGAACTGCTTCCACAGGAAGGAAATACGAGGACTAAAAGTGACTACCAAGGACAGTGTCTATTCACAATAGCCTAGAAAAACTTTCAGAGATGTGCAGTGACAAACACGTTTGTAAATTCTATCAGCATCCAGTGTCTTTAGTCCTTGGGCTCCTTCCATCACAGTCTTTCTTTACAAAGAAAACTACATCTTTTTATTGCTAACAGAACATGCTTACAGCCCCTCACAGATAAAAAACATTAGAGAGACAATATTGAATAATGCATTGTTGCTATTATTGACTAGTACAAGTATTTTAAGTAATTATCCCCTTCGATAAAACAAACAAGCCCCACAAACTTACTTTGTGAATTTCTCATGTGCAAGAGCCCTGAAATTTAGAACAGAAAACAGAATAGTATGAGGATTTGAGAGAAGGAAGGAAAAAAAAAAAAACCAACCCCAAAAAACAAACAATCACTTTTCAATTCTTTCCAAATAATAAAAGGATTTGCTGAGCAACTGCAGCACATGAGACAAAAAGAATCATCTTTCCAAAAAAAGATCAGGCAAAGTGTCCTTCAGTAATATAGGGGGAAAAAAATATAGGGGGGGAAAAATGAAGGGGAGGGATGGTGGGGAAATCACTTGGAACAAATCTTGTAAGTTTTCCTGAGTCCTGGCTTAGACAAGGCTCTGACTAACATCAGTGGGAGCTTCAGGTCAGAAGAAAGTAAGTAAAAGACTTACAATACAGCTATATAACTACAAACGGAATTTTGGCTACCTCCAAGAGCCAGGTAAATTCTTTAACTGCAATGCAATTAAGGTACAGTCACAACTAATTATCATCATACATCAGTAAAGCAATTAATGGTCATTCTGTGAAGTGCCTTGCGTCATGGTATGGTTTACACCTCCCCCAGGACTCATGTTTGACTTGGGTAAATGATGTCTCTGTTGCCTACCTCCAAGCTCTCACTGTAGCCCAGGTTATGCTGGCATGGAGGATCAGACCTCTCTGATTCAAGACATCAGGTCATTAGGGGATGTGATAAGCTAGCAATTTGTACAATTACAGGTTATAATGTTTGTCCGTGGAGGTCTGCATTTTATAAACACTACTGTTCATTAATAGGTTTCTGAGGGAGCTTGGCTGATCCGTAGGGTAGCTTCTTCATTTAATGCAAAGTACAAATGATACGAGTCTCTGTGATGCCAGTAAAGCATCCTCCTCCACTAAATCTCTCACTTTGCTTTCCTCCTCGCCAGCTTTCCTTCCTTTCCTGTCTGCCTGTCTCTAGTTAACTATTTTTCTCTTCAGGATCATCTTAAAGAAATGGGGAAGGAAGACGAAGATGGGGAAGTCTTCACATCCCTCTGCATGAGCCAAAATCAATACTAGAGGCACAAAGCTCCTATTACCATCAGTTTTTACTTGACATTATATTTCACCATAAAACAACAGTAACAAGAATAACCCAGTAAATACTAAGACAGTGCAAACTTACTCCTTGGGAAATGGGATAGGTTGAAGCAAGCTGGCTAGAGCTGGTCTCCAGTCATCATAGTCTGACCTGAAAAACGAACATTTTATTAATAGGTTACCAAGTATTAAATATGATTTGTCAACAGTTAGTTCAAGGAGTTAAAAGTTTTTTACTACAGGCAGTGACAACCTTTCTGTTTTACTGAGACACTCTAAAGATCTACAGTGACATTTCCCTTTCCATTTTCAGCACATTCTCCACTGAGGCACAATAAATCTGGTATTTACAATGACCTCCAGAGAGGCCTTCTTTATGTCAACTTAAAGACATTTGCTGTTTATGAAACCTGTTGACATTTAATCACTAAGTAATACTTTCATCTAAGTTGGTACAGCAATTACCAGGCCATTGCTATTTACAGCTCTGCTCTGCATTTAATTGACTTTTTTTTTTATTTGCTATAAGACATATGCCCATTTGTAAAAAAAAAGAAAAAAAAAAAAAAAAAAAANNAAAAAAAAAAAAAAAGACACACATCCCCAATCCATTTTTGACCTTGGTACAAAGGAATGGTTCAATTTAAACAGTACAAAGTCTTTAGCTTAAGAGGCGAGAGACTAGAGAAGGAAGCACTGTCAAAATTGTTAAGAGTGAAAGAGGACAACTGAGGACAACTGAGGACAACCACAGCAGAGAGCTCAGGCCAGTGGATGCAGTAACAAGTGTCTCCTCTCTGTTGTGTTAGCACCACAGCCCCCAGCTGATGCATTTTGTTTTCATCTCTGCTGTCCATATAGAGAACTGTCCTTCTATGAGGAATCATCCGCAAGGGGATGCTCATGTGAACTAGGATAAAAACAACATTTTGCTGTACAGCATGCACTGGTCAGTGCAAACTAATCTGGCAGTATATCATCTCAATCTACCTGCAAAATGCTAGCTGCTCGAGCACATGTGGTGAAGCAGGTACGGCTTCTCATGTAAGAATGGCACTTTGCACGCTGCCACCTCTCTCCTTCAAATGATCTCAAACATTCAGTCTCACTAATTCACTGCTGTACCAATGCACTGCACAAAGGGTACGACCATTGGAAGAAGGATGAAGTGCAGAACACAGAAGATAAGAGAATTTGGCAAGTCAGCACCAAAATGGGGCACAGAACCCACCAGCCAAAGCCCAGATCCCAGCACTGCCTGCAAGGCCACTCTCACTCCAATTAATACCGATGAGTACACACAGAAGTAAATGTAGTAGATCTCATATGGGGTGAAACACCTTGGGACGTCTGTAGAAGACAATGTAGAAGAGCCTACAGTCTCCTCTTACTTCTGTTACCCTTTGGATTTCAGTTTTAAAAGCCAGATTATTGGCTGCAGCTTACTGCAAACTTGGCACTGAAGTGTGGTGTTTCTTTAGGAAGGAATGAAGTGTAATGTTCCCAAATGGACAGTATCTACTGATAGCATTAGAAACAGACAACATATGCACAGGAAGCANGAAATTGAAAATGGATGCATTTCCAAAAGTGTCATCCATGTTTTGAACCACATAAACCAGAGATTTCCATAAACTAATAATACATATTATGTTGGACAGTCCACAAAGGCATGCTCATGGACACAAAGAAAACTTACATGCATGAGCAGGGTATTCTTAAGAAGCAACATGCAGAGAAATTTTAATTGAAGGGATGATCATGATGTAAAAATCAATCAGGGAGGCAGTTATCACTTGTCCAAGAGCAGAATGAGTTCAGGTTACAAAAATATATAGCATCTCATGCAAGTAACCAATCCACAAGAACAACTGTGATCTGATAGTAGCTTAACATATTAAAAAACAGATGAATGCCATACAAAAGCACTGTGGGATGGGTTGGTAGCTCTTCTTCCTTACTGCTGTGCAAAAGTCCCAAGTTCAACACAGACACTTTTCCATGCCAGGTGCAACCTAGCACAAAAATAAATGCCTATAATTTCAGTAGGCAACTTCAGCAAGTGGTCCTGCCCTTTTCATGGGTGCATTACCAGATAATCGTAGCACGTACTGTCCAGTCATTTCCCGAAATCCCTCTACCAAGAGGCCAAGAACCACAACATTATGTTGAGTCCAGGGAGCTGTCTCCTCCCCCACCTGCAGTTGTTAAACAACCATAAAAGCACTTAGATACAAGGCTGGGGCTTAAAGGCAGGCAGTTCAGCAACTGAGGTGGCACTGGTCATAAATCTCAGTGCTGGTTCTCTTCAAAATACCAAACAAATTACATTTGAGAGTCTTGGTGATGTTCCCTAATAAATGTAACTTATTTTTCTCTTGTTATCTTTAGCATTTGAGGCATGAAGCATAGGACCTGTGAAGCTAAAATAATCCAAAAAGGAAACCTCATGCCCATGCCAGTTGCGCTAGAAGCCACTGAGCCTAATTTTCTCCTCCATCAAAAATTCTGTTCTCTCGTCTAAATTAGGAGCAACTCTGACATAAGGGGTGTTACACTAACCTAAAGCGAGCATGAGTTCATTGCAGATAGAGCACTTTGTGATCACCCATTCACAAGGTTCCTTCCAGAGACAAAAACCCCTTTACATGCTTAGAGACTAAACAAATAAGGAAGATGACCAACTTTGTTTAGCGCCTCACAACAGCAAAACAGGAAGCAGGACTTCATTACAAGGGGTTGTTTTTCCACTTTGTATAAAATGAATATTGTGAAACACCTGAGGATGGGACTTGCCCTATAAACTGAAATAAGTTAAGGAAACCTCTGATAAGCACCTTTAAGACGAGTTCTCTGGGTTCTTTTAACAAAGCTTTGACTAATTAAGTCTCTCTACAAGACTGTTGTTTCTGACCTACAGACAAGTTGAATGGGTCAGTGACACAGAACTCCGACCTGTGTTCAAATTCATCTGAAAATCTCTTGTTTACCTACCAGGTCTCTGTAGGAGACAGATGATGCAACATATCTATAGCTGGAGCCATGAGAAGTGCCAGAGGTCTCTGATCCACACAGCCTGGGTTTCACTGCATTTGTTAGGTGTGAGAACATAATCCAGACCACAAGAAGTAGTCTGACTTTGAGCTGGCACAATACTTCCACTCAAACATCCATCTCTGTACTCAAGATGTTGTGTGCTCATCCTGTTACCATTCACATCCCCAGAAGCAGTCAGTCCTGCAGTGCTGTCCTCTTGGGATCACTGCTGTGCCCAAGCCTCAACTCACCTTCCACATCACAGCCCCACTTCTCGCAAGTGACCTCTGAGTGCTGCCTGAACATGCATGAGCCCTGGAGAGCTGATGCACAGACCCCAGTGCCAGGGCTTGGGTCCTCAAAGAAGTGACAAGTCTAAGAAGCAGTCTTTTTTCTTTTTTTTTTTTAAAGATACATACCCTTTGGAAATTCCTACTAAACCAGTAGCTGATTTTACTCTAGAAATGACGTATTTTTATTGGTAGATGTAAACAACTTTAAGAGCAGAGTTTTTTGAGCAGGAGAGACCCAAAAGTCAATTTTTCATGGCTGATCTTCAGAGGAAATTGCAAGAGGAAGAAAAAAGCTGCTTTATAATAGACTGAGTGAAACACTGCAGACAGAATTGGACAGTATCACCCTCTGACTTTTCGTGAAGCTGGGCATTATGTATGGCATCCATTTGCAGAGCAGGTCTGTGAGAGGGCAGTGAAAATAAACCATAGCCTGTTTTCCTAGGAAGAGAAGAAAGAAAGAAAACCGTCTCCTATGAAATATATAGAGTTTGCTCACATGAGTGGGACCTGAACATAAAATCTACACAGCTTGTAATCCCTTCAATCTGAGCTAGGAAACATGAAACAAACATAGCACAAGAATAAAACTAAACTACTTATTAAAAGCCTACAGTGTTTCTCCTCCTCCCACCTATTCCCTTTTCAAAAACATTTGCCTTCTGTCTGTGCTCATCTCAACCACACTCTTCTTTCATTTCAGACAGTTGCTTTTTTCTTTTTTCTTTTTTTTTTGGTCCATTCAAAGCTCTAACACAAGACAGAAGTGTTTGAAGCAGGGAAAGAAAGGGAGATAGATTAGTTCTGGCTGCAGTTAACAACCACTGCAATGAGCCAGACAAAGAGGCCATGCCAGGAGGAGAAGGGAGCACAGAGCTACAGGGAGAACTCAGGAGAGTGCCTGTGACAAACTCCCTTTGGAGCTCTTCAAAAGGTGCTGGGCTGAACACTCACAGTCATCACATAGCTTAAATCCCAGGATTGGCCTTATAAAAGCAGAGGGGGAGAAAGACTCTCTGATGTACTCACTGGCTCCCATTTTTGCAGGATTTGCAATTTTAGGTGAGTAGCACAGCAGACAACTTGCAGCCCGATCTATGGGTTCCTGGGAAGTGTGTGCTAGGCTGGAGGTCAGGGTGCCAAGCAAGTGAAGGCTGTCAGAGCAGTCACCTGCTACTGCACACAGATTTACTTACTCAGAAACCTTTTTTAGGGGATTGGCCAGAACACTGGCCAACCATAATAATTAAATAATCCCTGGCTGCAGGGACTTTGCCTTTGGGCCACTGTCGCTATTGGCCTGCCAACATAATACATTTTCCTTCCCCGGGATCACCTTTCACCAAAATGAAAACCTGCCCATATGTCATGTGCGGCACAAACAATCCAAAACATACTAGCAGCCCAGGGCAACCCTGATAAACATGACATAAGAGAATCCACTTGGGATATTCAGAGCATGCCACTGACCTATTGGGGAATGCAGAGAAGGCAGGGGAAGCTCCAGTAGGCGCTTGAGTTCAGAAAGCTGTCGGTCTTATCACCAAGAGACTGCAAGCCCCGAGTCCTCTGTTTTCAGAGGATAATAAAGAGACAAGGAGCAACTACTTGGAAGCAGCTTGTTTCTCCAGACTGAGCAGCTTGACAAGATCAAAAATCTTTTAGGTAACTCCTCTGTTATCAGATAATAACAAGATGACCAAGGCCCACAGATGTGTACCTTATCCCTTCTTTCCCTGGCTCTAGGTCCAAATCCTCTGAACTGCATGACACAAGGTTTAGCTCAGGGCTCCAGGGCAGGCTGAGAAAAAGCCCCATCAGATCCCTTGTCATATAAGGCACAAGCCTGCTATCTGCAAACCAGTGAGGTGTCTTTTCATGTTCAGCCTTCTTTCGAGCTGGGCTTGTTTGTTTTTTCAAAATAAGAAAATTTAGCACCATTGAAAGGCCCTGAAAAGGTCCTGCTCTGGCTGCTGAGAACAGAGGCGGCCTCCACTACTCACAGTTGGCATGGCAGCCTCAGGAAACAGCAATGCAAGTTTGCCCAAAGAAGCCAACTCTACCCTGGTCACACAGGCCCCAGAGAGGGTTACAAGTGTTTGGACATCTGGAAGGACTCTTGCCACTAAAGGCAGCCATAGGAACAAAAAAATGACACAGACGAAGGATGACAGCTTATGATACACCATCATCACAGCCACAGCCTCCCTAACAGGTGTCTATTCTTGCAGCCAGTTTAGTTTGCTATTTGTTGATCCGGATTTCACTACAGGCACAGTTTAAGTGTTTCCCCCACATGCTGGGTGTTGCCAGGGGAATCAGCGGCGTCCTTCAGGTGACAGACTTTGAAGTTATCCAGTCCGAGGAAGAGGACACACAGCTCATTTTACCTCAAGTTTCTCTAACCGCCATTGTGCTGTTCAAGCACAAGTTTGGCTGTACAAGAAATTCTCTAATGCAGGGAAACGTTAACATGCAAGTAGCTGGACAACGCTAAGCAGCTCTCAGAGCCTCTAATTTAATACAGAAACAGAAAGATTTCAATTAATTTAGTGCATTTTCTACACACCAGTTTAAGATTTGTAGCATTCAGGAGGAACTGACTGGCATCAATAACACTATCAGAGTCCAGAATGCATTAGAGAATATTGACACAGAAGTTTGATCCACTTTTGAGTGCAGGACAAAAATACAATGTTCCACTAGAGACTGTGTCTCCTTTAAAATCTGCCCAGACTTTGGGTCATCTGCCAACATCTTTAAAACCAGGATTTTATGTTTTCCTTTAGTATGCAATAGTTGTGTTCTGTTACTCAGCTACAGTAGAAAAAGGGTCAAAGACATTCTTGGTGCTATGATAACAACCACACATGAACTTTCTAATCTGCATGTTTAGACTTCTGTGCAAAAAGTGAGGTATTACAGTGCTTATTAAATAATTGCTGTTACATTTTTATCAATATTAGAAGTGCTTTTCTTCCTCAAAAAAGTAAGTATTGTGTAAGAGTTAGGTGAACAATAAAATGTCCTCTGCTGAAGATATTGTTAAGAATTCTTATTTGCTAGGCTTTCAATAATTAAAATCTGCCTAAATAAATTACTCCCTGTTGCCCTAAGTTAATTATGTATAAAAGATATCATTGTTGGTGACTCTCTTGTTTTGATGATGATATCGAGTCAGACACCTAAAAGAACAATTAAATTCAATGCTAAGCAACTTATTTATGTTTGGCTTACCACAGTTATTAATAAGAACATTATTTTAGTGACTGCCTGCTGAGAGCTTAGCTCCTGGATAGCAGTTGTTATATAATTAATGTTTTCTTCCTACTGGCATGTTTTTCAACCCTCTTTCTTTATCTTCTCAGTTTTTCAAAGTACAGTAATAGTATTTAGTGCATCAGAAAGCCTTTGTTCAAGAACAGTTTAAGCATGCAAGAAATCAGCATCACAACAGCATTATCTTGCATTTTTGTTAATAACTACTAGCCCTTCCACAATGCTTTTCCACCACTGGTTTCAGAGTTTAAAAAAACAATATTCAAAATCTTTAACTATATTTTATGGACAGGGAAACTTGAGGCAGAAAAATAAGCGACCTATCTAAAACCTCCTAGTAAGCCAGTGGCAGAATCAGGAGCAGAATTAATTTCTGCATTAAAGCTTTCAGGTCTGGAAACAATCAAGGGATGAATAGGAACGGAAGGGAACCCAAATCAGTAGAGCTACAATATATACCAGCCATGGCTCTGCCTTAGAAAACGTCCTGTATTCTCATAGGTTGTGATTTCTCACGCAGGGTGTGGACTCTGGCAGGACAATCTGAGGAGAGTTGCACTAATTTTGTAATATTGATGGTCCTTCACTATACACATCCTATGGGTTTCACCCTTCAGAATTACCACTGTACGAGCTGAGGAAGTGCACAAAGCTATTCCTCACCTGTGCAGTAACAGTAACAGATTCTCACGTTCACTGCTGCTATTGAAGAGCTTGATTTTTAAGACGACAACAAACAGGAAAAAAATACGTTATTTTAAGGTATGGAGTGAAGTAAGAGTTCTCTGTGTAGGAAATATATGGGAATTAAGACCTAGCATATCAAATGTTTAAAATTTGGAGAGACTGTGAGGAATAACATGCCCATTTGTGAATTTGTTTGTAAGCATGTGTCAGCTGCATGACGAAACCAAAACCACCAATGCTTAGTGAGTCAGCATCCAAGCCAGCATCAGGGCTGAGAGAGTTCCTAGTGTTTATGGAAAACATCTAGAGTCAAGGGGATGGGAATAAATACACAATGTGTTTAATGTAGCACCTGGATGCATGAAGACTTAGAAGCCACCAGATGAAGCAAAGTCAGATGCTGTGCTTTTTTAATGCAAACATTTTTAAAGGCAGAATAGGCTAGGCCAGGGGAAAAAATAAAGATAAAATCAGCCTTCAGCAACTTCCTGCTCAAGAATCTAACAGGAATAGTATCTTGGATTCACCTGTCCTGTCTCCAGTTCTGAGTGTGTGCTTATGTATGTATTTGCAAGCCAGCTCTGCAGTGAGTGAAAGAATTATGTTGAAAATTAGTACTATGTATTTTGAAAGAAAAAATGAAAATGTGGGACAAAACTTTCACAAAATCCTCAATCACAGCAGTTGGACTTCATTTAATTCCTCAAGAGCGTATATCCAGATTTGCTTTTGACTTCAGGGTAGCCACATGCTCATGGTTTACAGCGGAGTCCAAATTTCACCCAGTGTCTTGTATTCTAAAAAACTCAACTATTACTTCATTAAGCCTTACACTGTTTAAAAATAATTAATGTAGAAATGTAACAGTTTGCCCAAAGACATACTGCAACTCAGTAGCAGAGCTGGCTGTCAAAGTCAACAAAGTTGTTTTGGGTTGTTTTACCGCACTTCTACTACAAGCTTCCACTCTGCAGCCCACCTTTTGTGTTACTCCTTTTCATTTATTTATCCAGAAGAAAAACAAGCTTTTCCTGAAGAACTTTTTATTTTATATTCCTCTTGAAGCTATTCAGAGGATTTGCCTCCCAGGAAACCACAGAGCCATCATTTTGTAAAGGCTACTTGAGCATTCATTCACTAATACGGGTCCTCTGTACCAAAGCAACTGATCAACAAATAGAGGCTCCACTCTAATACAAGTAAACCTGAACAAGTCATAAAACTTCTACAAACTTGTGAAGGGAGAACACTTAAGTGAAAGGCATTGACCTCATCCAACTCCTGCTAAAGTCAGGGGAGTAGTGCTGCCTATCACTGCACAGGCACTGAGTCTAGCACAGACCTCTCTTTTTGTCTGCCTCGGGCAATCCCCAGAGCCCTACAGGAGACAAATTAATTTTTTTTTTTTTTTTGGTGGGCAAGAACAAAACAGAAACCACTGGCAACAACTTCCCATCTTCTGTAATATGCCTGAGGCTCACTATACAAGTAAGCTTTCCGTTTTCATCTTCCTAATGCTATTTTTAGAACATATTGGCAGTGCCAGATGTCTGTTTCAAAGGCTGGACTCTCTAGAGCTGAAGTTAGATTTATAACCATGTGCCGATGTTGAAGACGACAGGCCTGTGGGAAAAGCCTCCCATTGTTAGGATGACATTGTTCAAAAACCCTGTTTAAAATAGTTACTCACAGCATCTTGAGTATTTCAACATAACAGCCAAGGATCCTGTCTGCCTGGGCACTCAGCTCAATGCTCATGGTGCTGCAGGTAGGACTGACCATCAAGCAATCAATCAGGTTGGGCTCACTGTCATTGCCAACGTTGGCTGTCATCTTCTGATTAGCTGTGTTGTTGCGCTCCACTTCCACATGGATCTCATTTGAAGTGACAATAACTGGTTTGAGACGGGATTCAGTCAAGGTGGCCTCTTGAGAGACCAGGTCAGGACTTGTGTGAAGAAGGCGGAGGGGGAGATTAGGCTTTCGGTCACACTGCTGCTGGCAGCCATTCCGAATTTCCTTCAGGCTTGGTGAATTGTCTCGACTGAATTTTAAAAAGAAACAAATAATTTCAATAGACAGACATAACAGCAGAGAGCAGGAGTGAGAGTGCAACACTGAGAAGCCAAGATCTTTTGCAATTTCCTACTGCATTTCACCCCAGCCCACCGGATTGCTTTCTTCTGTGTAATCGGATTACTGAAATCAATTAAAAACATTAAGTCTCCCATAGCACTGTTCTGCAGCCCCTCTTCTACAAATATTCAAGCTTTTCATTACTCTAATTGACATGACAGTTTAGTATAAAGGTGAACTTTCCCATCCAAGTTGTGCAAAGCTGTAATAGAATCCATGCCCAACTATGTATCTGGCTACAGTACATGCCCAGACATTTGTCTGCAGCCCTCGTGTCTGGAATTTTTGTTGGACGCTAAGCAGCCCCTGTCCGTGCTCTACCATGAGGAAAGTCAGATAGGCATAAACAAACAGGAAACATAGAGGGGAACCCTCAGTGTCTACTGGAAACTGGCTCATGTGTCAAGAACTGCAGCATCTATTTTGCAGTAAGTCAGGAATCAAATTTTCCACAATAATGGAGACAGCATTGTGAAACCAGCTCAGGTTCAAAGCTGTAGATACACAGGGATTTACACACAACCCCTTCTTCAAGATCTCACCCTTCCCTTTGCTTTAGGTGTAACACACAATTCATGTGCTAGAAAGGCAGCAAAATGGACACTGCTCTGGGTAGTGCTTAATTCCCAGAGACTCTTGTGGAGCACTGTCATCTTCTGCTGGCCTGAAAAAGCTGGTTACGGCTGCAGTCTGCCTTAGAGGAATATCTCAATAGCAGCCAAGATCAGCATGCAGCTGGCTGTTGAGCTTCATCCTGGAAGTTACTGCAGCTTGCAGCACTTCTGTATTGGGAACTGCTGAGCTCCTTACATCACCAGCACTGTCCCCATTTTCAGGCATGGGAGCCAAAGATACGCAGTAGCAGATTGCCATGCTCACTGCCTCAAAACATGCCACAGTGAGTACAAGTGAATGAAGGTTCAGCATCTTTCAGGTTTTCAAGTACACAGAGTGTAACAAATATAATCACATATGTACAAAAACATGCATGTGATTGACCAGAACTCCCACATGTAACGTTAGCAAGGAGCAGAGTGAGAATGAAGACACGCTCTCACATACCCACAACCACGCTCACACCAGTCTTGTTTACAGATGCCATGGGTTTGGAAGTGGGTAACATGCGGTCGGCTGGGAATTCATACTGACCTGTTGATAAATTCCTCGTAACACGAATAAATGGCTGCTAAGCAGACAGCTACAAGATTCGGCAGGACCCTGGGATGGGGGCATTGTCCAGTTGGACCATGCATGCTGAAAAACAAAAACCAAGATGACATAATTGTGAGAAAGATTTCTGTGGGCAAAAACAGTCAGACAGAATGAGGTACCAGAACTGGATAGACAGCCTTGGGGAATCTTCAGAAAGGCCATAACAGAGAGTTATTTTAACCCTGTAAATCCCTACCCAATGGCCCTATTTATGAACAAGGCTAAGCTGCATCCTCAGTTTATTTGATGTGGTATCTCTACAGTCCCCCCAAAATTTCACACATGACTGAGCATTATGCGGTCTAAAGTTAATGGGAATCTCTCTGGAGAGGCTCTGAGTCTAAATGTATGAAAAGAATGTACACACAGCAAAGTCCACTTGCTTCCAGTGTGTAACTAGGCAGAAAACCCCAGCCATATTTGAGAATTAGTTTCCATAAAAAAAAAAAGAAAAAAAGAGAGAAAGACTTTAGCAACGTTGCCTCATGGACTCTTCTAATCTACTTGCTTTTTGCCAGTACCAAAAAGCACCAGCTACTCTTAACAGCTACTTAAGAGAAGAGCAGGGCTGTGAGAAGTAGCACAGCGAAGCACGTACACAAGACTAGAAATATGCCATAAATTAAATGTAACTTACCTATGAATAAACTTCTTCACCACCTCCATTCCAGCATTCAGCTCATTCAAAGCCAGAATATACTCCTGAGTAAACAGCCGCAATCGAGGGCACTTCCCAAAATCCTGTCCAAAAAGGAGAGACTCGGTGAAGATGGTGAAACATGCCTGCAATGTACGTCGAAACTGTGGGTTTTCAAAAGAAATAAACTCAAACACAACCAAATTCACTTTGTTATTATGCTGAGAACTTCAAGAACACAGTATCACTGCATGCTGAAGCAACATTCTTCCCACTAATAATGACATGCTTTCCAATTCTCCTCTTTCCCTCATACCCATCTTGAAAAAAAAGATGTGCTTAATGAAAAAAAAAAAATAACCCTACCTGCACTTACATTTCTTTTGTACACCTCACTTTATAGCTTTATTTTGAAATGCATTTTTTGTTGTTTTGCATTTTTGCTTCGACTCATAATGGCAGTTTTTAGAAATGCAACTCAAAAAACAGTTTTTTACTTCCATCTTTGACATCATATCTATTCTGGTTTTAGAGAAACTCTTTTTTGACAAGCAATCAATAAGTGATCAACTATAAAACCAGAGATCAGTTCTTTCTCCAGGGATTTTACTCCAGCTACAGTGTGAATTTGACTGGTAAGCTCAACAGTCACTTACTTCAAATCCTGCAGTTGGAAAGGCACCTGCTAACTGAAATCCTGCATCTCCTCACATCACCTGCTATTTTTAGATGTGAAAGGAGTAAAATCTGCTGTCTGGTGTGTGTTATTCCACAGCCCATTTCTTCACATTTACACAGGTGTAACCTTATTACACAGGTGTTACAGAACTACAAAGCTAAATTTCCAAGTGGTGAACAAGGCCCACTGAGGACAAAGAAGCCATCCCAGTTATCCCTCAAGCAGCTGGCTGTGGCAGAAGAGTCATCCTGAAAAAATAAACAGCAACTGAAATTTTAAAGAAATGCCAGAAAGTGGTAACAAACTGGTGGTCTATAAAAGGGAAGATACACTCCCAAAGCACTGAAACCTTCTGTTACTTATTTTGGTTTCAGGCACTTCCATAGCACAACCTATATTAACAACTCATAGCTGTTACAGCTAGAGAAAATTACCGAAAATGTGAACACAAGCCTAGGCAGAACAATGTCTCCTTCAAGTCTAAGTGTCACTCTTTACTAGTACTGAATGGCTACCTGGTAACTTCACCCAGCAAAGGGACTTGTGGGCAATTCCACAGTTGGTATTACAATCAAAATCATTAAACTTCTAACAACTCCTTCTGGCAGGTGCAAATACACTTGGTTCAAGGGCATGAGACCGTGTGTGCTTCACACATCATCTGGTGCCATTTAGTTTCATGAACACTCCTTGTGAGATAGCTTTTGTAGTTGCAATTTGTTTATGAAATTTTTCAACCCATGTAGGTGTCCTACCTGAAGTTAGAACGAAAGTCCAAGAGATCATAAAGAGGATGTAATTGCTGACCACTCTAAAATAAAGTATCTCTCTAAATACAATACGATGCCCTGTCACCATACCAGGTACAGAACAATACATGCTATCAATATTGTTTGCTCAAAAAAAAAAAACCCAAACCAAAAACCCAATAGTGCTTATATTCAAACATTTGGGCTGAGCCTACAAACAGCTGAAACTCAAAGGTACTGGGAGGTTGCTGAGCACTCCCCAAACAACTCAGCATACAATAGTCTACAGTCCTGCCCGTAACCGGTAGTATCAGCAAGACAAAAAGCCATCCTTGTTCTTCTGAGATTTCAAAATGATAGATAAATGAAGCACTCTTTCCCCATTTTATAGGTGGGAAATTGTGGAACAAAACTTGTTGTGAACTAATCAAAGACCACAGAGCAAATTAGCAGTAAAGGTGGGAACAGACAGCTAGGTCTCCTGCTCTAAGTACACTGAATTGCATGGGGCCTCCTAAGGTTATGAAATTTACTGCCAACAAGACTGTCCCCCCTAAAGGCTAACTTTATTTACATGCGCACGCACACACATTCTCTAAAAGACTATTCAGTACAGAAGTCCCTGGAGAGCAGTAAAGTGCCCAAATCCACTCCAATTAATATATGACACCGTAAATTCTCTGACTACACACTGCGGTACAGACATGTTGATTTTCAATCTGCAAATGTTAAGTATGGTAAATATACCCAATTCTCTGAAGCTAACCAAATACAAGCATTACACTATGCATTTAGATTTTATTTGAGACCCCTCAAGAGCTCTGGATGCTTTAAAAAAATCAGTCTGGAATCCAAGAATAACATTTACAGAATATTTCATTGAACACTACAGAATATTCAAAAATGTTTACATGTCTGCAGAGTGCAGGCACAGAGCCAGGAATATGACCTTTTTGCTATCTTGGGCTTTCTACCTAGTTCTGTAAACTCAAGGAGTTAAATAATAATACTGTTGTAAAAATAAGAAATATGAACTGTTTTCTACTGTGTTCATGCTATACACAGCACAACAGTGAATAGTCTCTAAAATTGTATCAGTTAGTGAAAAGAAATTGATTGTGTAGTTACAGAGGTCTGATACCCATCCATGAGAGCAAGGAATTCATTGGCAATTAGAAGAGAGAACAACCATAAAATGAGAGAGTACATGATTCCTAGAATGAGAAGGAAGAAGAACAGCAGAAAAGTGTAAGGAAATTCAGGAAACCTAGGTAAAAACTCTTTGGACATGAGTCTAAAGAAAAATGGAAATCCAGGAGCTGGGGTTGTCTTAAAGAAAAAATGTTGAGGGCCTCAGCTCAAAATCAGCAAAGTCCCTATTCTGATTTTGTTATTTAATTGATTCTAAACCATTATAACTACAAGGATGGCATGCAGGGAGTAAATAAGGAGCCAAGACCCCAGGTGGGAGGGAGCTGGAGCTCCATATGCTGGCACTGCTACCAAAAGAAACGTTCCTCAAATCACGGCTTTGCTTAGATACTTTTGGAAGCCCCACTGAATGCTTATCAGTTCTGCATTTATAAAGCAACACACAATTACATGCAGCATTCACAGTTTGGGGGGCTAGATTTAGGTATCACAGAGCTTTGTTCATTACAGGCAACAGAGCAGCTGCAAATTATGAAAGGTATCCAGTAAAACTTCTCCAAACTGACCAAGTTCCCATAACACGTTCACTCACCATGTTGTGTTTAAGAATCCTCTGTACCACTGGTGTGAACACTTCTATCACAACCATGGACCGTGGACGCTCTCGGCAGTGCTGTAACGAGCAACAAGTCATTTTGTGAGCTACAGAAATTATGATGATGGGTCTCCTCTGGCTTCACACCCTATGCATGGACTACCCCAAGATTAACAAGATCCAAGGGCTAAATTAATCTTTCCTGGGGTTATCATACTTGTAACACTGCTCTGTCCTATGGATTTGCTGGCATCTAATAGAAGATTACCATGGGAGCTCACGCACTACATGAGTTCCTTTTCCTACTGCCTATTCTTCAAAGAACTCACTGGAATGTAGTATTTTTGGGACTTCTACCCCTTCTGTCAAATTTGGTTGACACTTGGCAACAGTTTTAAAAGTAAAGGGGCTGGGGACAAAAAGATATGTAGACACAGGCTGTGTAATGGCATAAACCTCCAGGATCCACGCTAAAAACCTGTGGTGGATCTTGGAGGCTATCAACAAGCCACTCTCCCATCACAGGCTAAAACATGCAACCATAATGTATCAGCCAGAGCAATTTAGGTTGGGAAGGCCTTTTGGAGGTCATCTGGTTCAACCCCCACTCAAGGCAGGGTCCATTTTGAAGATACAGTAAACTTCTCATTAGCCTTGTCCATTTCAATTCTGAAGAGGAAAAGTCCATAACCTGTTTCCCTTCCTGCAACTATACACAGCCCATCCCACACATTTAAAGATGATTAGGTACCCACCTCTGATGGAGACTAAAGGCAAAAAAACCCAGGAATAAAAGTGCCTTGAGTCCGAGGCTAGATATGACCCTAAGACTGGCTTACAAAAATGCAACAGTCAGAGAAGTTTCTGAAACCTGACTTAATTTCTGTAGGAAGAAGCTGCTGATGAGTACCTCTGGATGGGAATTATAAGCAGCATCCAGAATGTTTGACAAATGTATACCCCATNNCAAATGTATACCCCATCATGAGTAAGCAAATTTAAGCACTCTTGAAACTGAAACACAAACAGGCCTAGAGGAAAAGTAGTCTTTTCAAATCCAGAAGCTCTGCAATCCAAAGTACACAAAAGTTTATGGAAAGGATGCAAAATGCAGCACAAGCATGGATTTACAGAAGAGAG
>VYZV01044452.1:70421-144903 GCA_013401275.1 Pandion haliaetus
GCTGCATATTTATTTTACGCTCAAGCATAAGCTTAAGCACACCTCTGCTATGAATCCTCTGGAAAATTTTGCTCTTAACTACATGAGTGTAAATACGTAAAACACAGCAAAGGAGTACAATTTTTATAATGGTTTAAATGAAAACAGGAGCAGATCAATTGTTTTAGGATGTAATACAGCAAGGATGAATCCAGCTCACTGTTTCAGTTATAACATCTCCCTAAAAGAAAATACTGAAAAACGCCACACACGCCCTTTATGAAAGAGTTTGAGCTCTTTTTTTGAGAAATAACTCACCAAAAGTAGCATAGTACTGTTCTTACCTTGGAGGACCCTATTCATCAAAATCAAGCATCTAACTTTGTGGAAGTTGAGATCAACAACTCCTTCTTTGTTGCTATGCAAACCAACGTGCTTATGCTCGGTAAATACATTAGAGGTCATACCTGACACTAAGGGTGTAATGAACTTATGTTGTTGTTACTTCCTTTGCAAATTAGAACATGGTACTAGACTAATGTCTTCTCTCTATGTGATGGTGCCTTTGGGCTTTTCCCATCTTGAGCTAAAGGGATTCCCAGTACCCATTTAGAAGTAAGATTCTAAACAGAGCAGCTAGGACATTTTGTATTAAGCAACTGAACACCAGACATTTTATCTGGATGGCATCCTGAGTTTTACTAAGGCAGCCTGCTTTGGTTTTTGCTCTCCCTCTTGTCTCCTTAAGGATTTGAGCCCCGGCAAGTCTGCTTGCTATGACTGTTTTTCACAATAGCCGCTTTCACACACAAACAGGTCAAGATTAATGTGAATTTTAACAATGAAACCCTGTTTTTGTTACTCAAAACATCTTTGAAGTTTCTGTTTATTATCCTGTGCCATCCTCCTGCAACTGTTCACTCTTCCTCTGGTGGTGGTCCAGCAACAGTGGACTAACGGAGAATGCAACACTACTCAGTGAGACTAGAATATCCTTGCTACCCATCCAACACCTGAGCTAAAGATCTTCCTTGAATCCATCTTTTGGAGTGTTTGCTATAGGACCTGCCAAACCACAGGAGCCATGTATTGCAAAATCACCAAGTGTTTACACCTGTCCGGTAACTGTCAGTGGATCACTGCATCAGAGATGTAACTGATTGGTTGTCAGCTTAAGAAAAATGAGCTTTATTGTTTCAGCCCAGTCCTTACTGAATGCAGGGAATAACCACAACAGATACTGTTAAGCCAGTCATGGCTCCACCTGTACGGTCAGCGTCAAGAGTGACAGCATGAAAGCACCCTGTATTTTCCTTATGCACGCTGTGGTTAAAAGCAGAACCTTGCTGTCTCACATTGCCGGGAAGGCATCAGTTGTAATATTGATCTGTTCCAGGACCATCTAGAGAAGGAAAGCTGGTTCCATCTGCACGGCAAATCACCATGTACTTTTAAGATACTACTTGAATACACAGTATTAGCAATACTTCCTAAGAATAGCACAGGTTAGCTGTGTAAAAGCAGTGAGCTCTCAATGCCCAGAAACTGCCATCTCCTTAATGGTTCATGCACAACCTACAGAAGGGCAGGACTTGAACTGAAGAAGCCATCACTCAGAACTGATAAATAATGTAGGCTGAAAAGACCTTTGGAGGCCACCTGGTCCAACTTTCCTGCTCACAGCAGGGCCAGCTTACATCTTTTATTAAAAAATCCTTCCTCCAAAACAACCAGTTGTAACTGGGGGCCTGAATTACCCTTGGCACTAGAGTAAAACGAAAGCTATAGCAGATCTCGAAGAAAAGAAAATGCCACTTCAGAAACTTATCTCGGTGACTGATTCCAGCTAAAACGGTACCTCAAGCAGCAGTTAAACACGATTCACACCTACTGGCAGCTACATGACACCTTGTCATTTTGCAGAAAGTCACAGAGATGAGATACGATCAGGTGGTGTTGAGGTTCTAGATTAGATTACTGACTGGGAAAATCTCCTGGAAATTGCCAGTGACTGAAATTAAATTACTCTGATGGGGAACCAAGTTCCACCTCTCTGATAAATTGTTGATTTGTTTATGATTGTTTATAATTTCGTTGCACAAGGAAGAGAGCTGCCATTTGATTCACTTATTTCTCTGTCTAAATAAATGCATCCTACAGAAAAGTAGAAAGTTCAAGAGGGTATTTTTATAAATCAAGTAAACAGGGGGTTAAACTGCAGCAATACATACACATATCCACACTTACAAAAACAATCACTTGCTCACATACCATCAGCAATGGAGACATTCTGTGCATGGTAGCATTAGCCCCTCAGGAAACTACTAAGCCTAAGGGTTTTATAGGGCACATCTGGAAATGATGGGGTTTGGCTATTTAAAGTGCATATATAGATATGAACATTGCACCGTGTAGCCTAGCAAGGAGGCCATTTTGGGAGACGATTAACCCTCAACATGCTGTGCTGTTTCATGTAAGTTGACAAACAATATGGATTTTGACAGGATACTCACCACAATAATGCTCTCGTGGTCTTGAGTGGTTAAGTTGTTGTTCTGAAAGAGTTGAATAGAAGAAATGAATGAGCAAAGAGTATTCTGAGTTGGCGCATCAGCATACACAATCCTCTTAGCTACCACCAGACGCAAGTAGAAAGGCTCAAGACTGCAATTGCTTATTTTCAGAATAAAATTAATCAAATTAAAATCATTGTCTTAAAGAAGATGGTATACTATCTCCTACAAGGGGTTGCACAAGCTTCCGTTTCTCCCTCAGCACATTCAGATTCAAGCCACCCCAGCCATGAAAGCTGAGCTTACTAACACCAGGATACCAGAGTAGATCTCAATTAAAGCTAGCAATAAATTTCTTAGAAATGTTTTCTTAAGACAGGCTGTATGTTTCTAAGAAAATTAATAAAGCTATTGTTGTAGTGTTGTATACCATTTGTCGGTAGTAAACTAACTCCTCCAGTTTTCCTGAAATTCCTTCTTCGAACATGGAACCAGTAAAAGCCAATAAATTTACTGGAAGTCACCTATGCTACCACCCATGCCAAAGTTTGCTATTGGCTTTCTCAGCAGCATGATCCATTCAAAGGTTACAAAGTTGTGAGTTGCTAAGATCTTTGCCTACTGCAAGAAAAATAGCTAGCAACTTCTTTGTTTATCATAAATCTTTGTACATCAGAACTAAGAGATGAAAAACCTGCTTGGCATCACATTTCCTGCCCATGAAAAGTTAACTATTTGAAATAAATGCTATAAAAGGAGGATGGATACCTCTGAAGAAGGAAAATATTTTTCTTTGAAAGATCTGGTAATAATAAAATAGCTGCACAATGACTTTATTGGTATATACATATTGCTACAAGAATTATTGGTCATGGAAACAAAGCCAATGGAATAGAAGTCAAGGGGAGTTTTACCACTGACTTGAAATAAGACATGAATCAGACCCATAATAAAATTACCATAAATAATCAACAACAACAACAAAAGCCTCAAGATAAACGTGTTTTGTTTTGTTTCTAGAAATCTACCTAACATGGGTCAAATTCTCCTTCTCCACAGCAAGTACAAATTCCACTCAAGGCTGCAGAAGTCACGAGCAGACTCAAAGGCAGAATTTTGACAGCCCAAGTTAGACTAAAACCTACCCACAAACTTTTAACTGTTTGTCTCTCATCTAAATGTGACAGCGTCTTGCAGGAACACTGCTGAGATCATACCTCTGAGAGCAGCTTTGAGACAATCTCCAGTGGTGCTTGGTGAATAGAATCATCCTGAAGTGGAGACGTCAGCGCCATGTCCACCAGCGTCCTGATCTCCTTCAACACCACCTCCCAGCGGCTGGGGTTACTGAGCACCTTCTTGTACTTGTAAATCTTTTTCTGCAAGAAAAATGAAAGGGTCACACTGACACCACCATAAACCCCTTGAAAAAATGGACTGGATACCTGCTTCCTACATGCAACTGTCAAGCTGGCTACTTTGTATTTTGAGTTTTGCCTTTTCTGTTTGCTGAAAAGCTGTACTTAAAACATTTAAATGGAAAAGAAAACCTCATATGTCTAAACCAATTTCTTCTGTGGAAGCAATGAAAAACTGTGACTCCCTTTTTTTATTTTGAAATAAGTTTTCAAACTCCAGAGCATCTTTCTTTCCATCATCTCCTCTTGCAGACACCTTATCCCTCAGGCTAATAACAGATATCTGCTACTGCAGTGTTTCCAAAGCTGAAAGCCCTTTTAAAGGGAGTTAGTCATTAAGAAAGGGGGAGAGAGAAATACCAGCAAAACATCATTCTTCAGATACTTTATTCTACATTGCTAATTGGTGAATTCACATTCAGAATGAATTAAAATCAATTTTATCAAAGTGAAAAATTCCAGTAGACCCAGAGGCTTTTTTTCTGTCTTGAAGGATCCTGAAAAGTCGTGCTCTCACCCTCCAGTTGTAACAGAAACTAACTTGTAAGGTCTCCAAGTCTTCCATACAACAGCATTTCCACTCTCAAGAAAAGCATTCCTGACTGCCTAATCCCATCTGCCCCAATCCTCTGCATGCCTGTGCATTACTTCTGGCTGTGCCCAAGCTATTTCACCGATTGCCCTGTCCACAGACCAGCTGGATAAGCAAAAGACAATTCTTACCTCCTTGGCAGCCACGTTGCCACAAATGACTGGAACAGAGGCTGCTTTGTATTGTAAATAGTATTCTTTAGAGAAAACCCACCCTCCCAAATTCCCAGAGGTGGCTTGATGAAACTTTGCAAGTTCAAGGAAACAATGATGAGCATTGGAACACCACTCCCAAAAACAACACGAAGCATACACTGGAACCAGGAGAGGCTTGCCAAAGCGGGCAGCACTGGAGGCACCGCACGGCCGCGGAGCTGGCAGGGAAGGAGCTCTGCTGGCTGATGGAGAGCAACTGCCAGGACCACAGCATTTTGTTTAGTTCACATGCCCTTCCACTCCTCTCTGTATGTGAAACTGGTCCTCTGGTCAAAGGGATGTGAAGAAGTCTGGATACATCCTCAGGTTTATTAAACAACACAGGCTGGGCACTTCTCTGTTTACATGAAAACATCAGTGTTTTGTACTAAAAATGGATCTTGCATTCCTCAGCAGCATTTCCAGGGAAACCATAAAAACTGCCCATGTCTTGCAGCTTACAGATTCAGCTGCACATTTTGGGCTATTCATCGTCAGTGTAATAAAGGCAGAGGACTTTGCAAAGGGTTGGTCTGCTTTGTTTTGTTTTGTTTTGGAGCTTTGCCGCTACACAGCATTTCCCCCTCCACTAGCACAGGGCAGCCCCTGCGGGAACCCTCTGAACAGGCTGGCTCTCTGCTTATCAGCCGCTTCCTTCCCACCATGACAGCAGATCTAATGCTCAACAGAAAACACAGTCACCTCTGTACCCTATCCGAAACATGACAGAAGAGACAATACAGAAAAATAAAGATTTCAGATGCCTTGAGTTTGTCAACTTTGTTGGAGGGGGGAGAAGAAGGTGGCACTGGGCTGACATGTAAAGGCTGATAAAGCAATCCAATTATCTTTTTAATTAAATTTATGCAAGTACAAAAGCACGCTGAAAGTAGTTCACACTTTCAGTGCATTTTAAGTCACTGAAAAGCTAAAGGAACATAAAAACACATGCTGCACACACTATCAAACATGTTCGGGATTTCAGAACTGCACAGAAACTTTTGTACTTCTGAGCTTGTTGGGGTGCAGGGGGTCCATCAGTGTTTTTAAGCTACCAGCTCTACTTCTACCATCATCACAGATTTGTTGGACTCTTTAGGAAACTTGAATCACAGCATTTAATTTCTCTTATTCATGTAGTTCCTTTTTTTAGGGTCTTTTTGTTAGACCCACTCCAGCACTAATTAAAATCTAAACTTCAAAGCCAACCAGCCAGCTTTGTAACTCGAAGCAACTCCTTTCTGACCACTTGAGGACAAAGCTAGCTCAGCTGAAATTTATTCCTTAGTCCTGTACTATCAAGAAATCAAATTCAAAGCAGAATTCAAAGCTGGATTAAAAGTGGGGGTGGGAGGACTGCAAGAGCTAGACCACTGGGTTATTGCATCCCTGCCTGTTCTGGGCTGCCCCTTACTTGGGCGAGTTACAGTATGATTTCAGAGAGCAGCTCCTTCAGCCTGAGGGACAGCTGCTGAAGGAAACCCTCTTGCCCAAGAGGACGCTGCTCAGACAACTCTACCACAAACATCTTTTTTCCGCTGTCAAATCCACTCTTGCTGGGGGNGATGTCCATTAAAAATTAAAATTCTGACGATGCTGACGTACTTAAGAGAAAAGACAGCAGGAGCTGTACTCCCTGCTACACAAGGGAGATCTACAAAAGCTGCTGCTCAGACCAGGCAGACAGTGACTCAAAGGGAGCATCAGGGAACAGCTACCTTTGCAGACACGCTGAGCCTGCTGCAAGCAGAAAATCCAAACTTATCAGTCTCTGCTTCACATTTTCAGCACAAAAGATTGCCCTGCACTGATATATTGAGCTGTAAACTGCAAGCGACATTACAGAAGTCTTGAATGATGGTGGGAAAGCAGCAGAAAATAAATAAATAAATAGAGGAGCCATCCCCAAGAGGGTTGAACTCTGCTATCCTGAACCTTTGCCCATGGTTACGCTGCTGTTTTTCTCAGCAGAATGCTTTTCACTGTTGAGCGCCTTGCTGAAAGCCTCAATTAAAGCTTGAAACCTATCAGTCAGTTACAGAAGCAATTTGCTGTGTATCAGCAAGCACTTAGCCAACACCAAGCCATCTGCTCTATTCTACCTGCGCTGACTCCAAAGCACAGAGAAACAATCACTCATGAGCTTAAAAGCAAAGCTGCCTGGTGAAGACCCATATCGGAGAACAGGCATGTCAACACTTGCGAGGAGTTTGGTCCCCCTGGATGTAGGTGTAAAAGATGCCTTCAGTTGCTGAAAATACTCACACAACATTTATCATTAATAGCATGTGCAAGAAAAATACTGGGGTGGGAATCCAGTTTCACTGGGATTTCGGTAAAAGCAGCAGCTCCTGCAACAATGTATGTAAGTGAAAATAACACATGCCAACTTGGAATTTGACCCTCATAGTTACTGACCAGCCAGAACCACACGGCTAGTGTCATTCCAAAATCTTGCTATGCTGACTTTAAAAGCAAAACCACTGAATTTAATAAGTACCCAGAAGAAGCAGTATGGGGAATAAGTGACTCTGACAGGGCATCCTTCATTCTCAAATCACTCTAATTAATTAAGTCTTGCAGAAACCCAAAGACCCAAGTCTCAATCCTCTTTCAGAGGAGGAGGAATTGAAGTCCACATGTGAAAAACTACTTTTCCAGTGTTATTAAGCAAGCAAATGCAACAAAAATCTGTAAGCAGTGGTTTGTGCCATCAGTGTTCAAAAGCTCCTGAACACTGCTGTGAACGGAAAGTTCAGGAGAGCCTAGGAAACTTTCAGCTTTTTTAAGTAACATCTTCGTATGTTTTTCTATCCCATAATGGCCTCATCCTGCAGCCCTTGCTCATACACCACTTCCTTGGACAAGAATGATAATACTGATGTAGTTGATAGCTAAGAAAAATGGACTCTAATGTACAAAATCAGACGGCATGGAACAACTGCCTTTTTCAGCTCTAGCAAGACCTTTCATGTTAGGAACATCTTAAAGCAGCCAGCACACCTGATCCAAAAAGGGCAAGATTAAGTTAGCCTTCTAGATGACCAAATTTCATCCCTGCTTTGCTACTGGTGTCCAGGAAACATTCTGTACTCTTGGGAACCTGTCTTCCCGTCAGCAAATACTATCTTCGTTACATTAAAAAAAAAAAATTAATTGCCAACCCTAATGCAGAATAGCCTGTTAAATTCTAGCTCTCTGCTCTTCAGTCCTTTACCATGCAACAGCACCCAACTAATCACTTCCTTACTGGAGAAGCTAGAGCTACTGCAGGAACGTATACTGACTTTGAGGGTTGCATCTGCCAGCAACTGTTTATTACTTGCTGAGCAATGAGGGCAGTTCCAGCAAAAGGGAAAAGGTCAACCTCCCGCACAGAGGTCCTCCCTAGCTCACTGCAGAGATGGCTGAGCCAAGCTAGTGCTACAGTTTAATGTTGATCACGCTTATGTAAAATGGAGGTGCCTCTTGCTAGATGCAAATGCACAAAGGAAAAAAAACACAGAGGGCAAACACCGGAACAGTTTTCTCCACTACAGCAGAACATTTTGTTAAAATACTGCGTAACAAGAAACAGGAAGAGCTGCTTGTGATGTTCAACACATATTTGGCTTGTCCTACAAAGCCCAGGAGCTGCACCATGTATTCTTGAGCACCACCTGCTGGCATTTTGTCTATTAACTCGTTACCCTCATGAAAGCAAAGACAGCCTGGTATCCCCAGAACTCAGCTAGATCCATATGCTGCTTTTAACACTAGCAGGTATTGCTTACTTCACGGTATTCTGGAAAATACGTAAGAATAACTTGTTGCTAACAGAAGTTTTCCTGACAGCCACAGATGGGCTTAAATTACCAGGTGGATCCACTGAAAGCCTTCTGAACTAAGTTGCTACCTGCAACATTTACCAATATGAATAAAAAAAGCAACTTCCCTAAAAAGACTAAGTCTATAAAAAGTCCCATTCCAAACAAAGGGCTGGGGCCAGGACAAGATTAAAGAAACTTTTTCAAATCAGGGACTTCAGACTGCTCGTGCTTTAGTAACCAAACTCTTCATGACCTTCTGAAGGTTATGCACAGAAAGACTAATGTGCTGCTCTCTAAAGTAGCTGAAAAACAGCAGCAGCAAACTTTTGCACTCTACCATGTTTTCAGGTGAAAGGCATTTTCTGCATTTTTCATTTTACCCAGTGCTAAATCCTGAAGGGTATCAACTTCGCTGCTTCAGTTGCTTCTCTGAATACAACTGCCTTGGTCGAGGCTCCCTTGCCCACAAGCTCCTTGCCACAGGCCAGAGAACCAGAGGGAAACATTGTAAGCTAGACACTTCCTGATTGTCACTCAGTTAAGGTCGAAATAACACCTCATTTTTTGCCAATTCATGTAAAAAAGATCCTGATGAAATCACCATTATTCATTGCACTGAGACTGGCACCCATGAATCTATGCCCTGAATAAATATATCAAGTGACAGTCTCTGCCCTGAGCTCCTCACAGTCTTAATGATTAAAGGCAAGAAGGAGAAACAAAGCAAGAAAACCGAGGTGATTTCCTTGAGGTTATATAGCAAGTCAGGACCAGAGCAGAACTGAGATCTTCTAATTCTCGGACCTCCATGCTAATTGCTAGATCACGGCACCCCTAAGTAAAAGCACCATCAACACCCACTGGTGTAGCAAGCAAGTTGAATGTTGATACCCTGTTGCTGTGCTTCCCCATCACATTTCCCCCCATCCCCTTTTTCAGTCTACATTCATTCACATATTTTTTTCCAACCAGTGTCTACCACCTTGCTCCAGATCTCAGCTAATCCAGGCAAGAACCCCCAAACACTCCGATCAGCACTGTTTCAAAGCCAACAGAGTTCAATGGGTTCAGCAAGTGGTGGCGTGGGTTCAGCTGTTACTAATGCACAAGCTGGAACAACCACACAGATACTTCCCACAGGTGCAGAGTTTGTCCTTTGCTCACATACCACTGGGACAGTACTACTGCAAAGTAAAAGAATGCTAAAACAAACAAAATTTTAAAAGGACAAAATACATGTCTGCTTGGATGAAGAGAAGTGCAAAGTGGAAGTGGGATGAGGGGGCTCACGGGGCAGCCTCCTCACTCACTTCCCAGCATGACACAGGGCAGCTGTGACATTAATGCACTGAAAAACTTGCTCCCGAAGCGTATTATATATCTATATATATATATCTCCACCTCCTTTGCACACAGCTGTCACCTGACTGACCATCCTTCTGGTCTTCTGCTCTCCGATGTGCTCAGGACTACTGCAAAGATATCCTTCAGCAACAAGGCAGGATGAGAGGATGGGAAGGGAAGGATATTCTATCCAAGGGAAAAAAGAAAACTAAAAACACTGGGCAAGCAGATCTTAAATTTATGGGCTCCACTGAAGACAAGCCTGCATGCAAATACAGTGTGTGCACCTCCAAAAACTGAAAGCTACTAAAAAATTGTGGCTTCCTTCTAGCTCCCTAAGCAGGAAGGGAAGAGGTCGTCTTTGGTAGACCTTCCCACTACCAAGCAGAGAAACTGGGCTTTGTTTTTGCTGGTGTCTTGTCTTTCCCTCAAATCCCTGTATACAGCCCTTTGGTCACTAAGACGCAGGAACACAGCTGGCTGATCCAAACACAGCTCAACCTTAGCCGTGCATTCGAGATGCCGCTTCCCCAGCTAGAAAATGCAAAAGGCCAACTGTGGCTCCAGCTGCACTTTGTATGGGCTAATGTGGTTACTATTGTAATCAGACCTGTCCACAGGGGAGACATTTTTTGGCACGGCTGACATTGATGCATTCCCCGAAACCCTCCATCCCTGCTTCCATTTCCTTTTGGCAAACACTCCCATTCTTCAGGCCCCAGTTCCAGCACCAGCTTTACACTTCAGGTTGGCAAAACATCAGCTTTCATCCTGCACACAGCAACTGCTGTTCCATATTTTTCGTAACGGAGCCAAGCTGGGGTTTGTTTTTAATGTTGCTTTGGCTATGTGGAATTTCACTATGACTGCAGATACGTTTCTCGCAGAAGCACAAGCCACTCCCTACTTGCAAAAAGCATTGGTAGAGACACAGCTGTGATCTTGAGTTGCAAACCCCATCTAACATCTCCCCAAAAGAAGAAATATTTTAAAACATGTTGTCCACGGGTATTTGGTTTTGGTTTTGTTTTTTTAAGCAAAAGTCATGTAACACCTTTTCCTCCTGATCTTGGGCAGGAGGAAAAACTTAACAACTTCAGTACAGTTGACCAACACAGTTGTCCCACATGTACAGGAAAGATCTGCCGTAACTGCAGGCTGGGGGGGGGTTTACAAACCCTCCTGAGTTGGTTTAAACTCTTATGCAGAATGAGTGAGAAAAACCTTCACAAAGAGGTTGCTGGACTCACACAGTTAGGGCAGGAGCCAGACACCATGCTTGATCTACAGCACTTTAACAGCCTCTGACTCATCATCAGAGGGAAGGTTTCAAACGTGTTTAGGCACAACTACCTCCTCCTTTTGCAGGACTTTACTGCTGCCTGCTGCAGCATTTTTGGCCCTTTTTCCCAGAGCAGCAAAATGCTTAACACGGACACTGTCTGGACATCAGGATCTCAGTGTTCTGGCACAACCCACAGTTTCCAGAGTGGTGCGAGTCTGACGTGCTCCTGTATTTGAGATTATGCAGTATGAGCTGGAGTCAGCAAAATCATATTCCATTAAAAAAAAAAAAAAGAAAAAAGAGCAGACTACTAGATGAAAAGCAGGAATATGTGTACTATATAAACCCCACACTTTCCAAAACCTTCAGCAGATTAACTGCATTGCAGTGCAGGGAGGGGAGGATAGTATTAAATAAATAAAAATAAATAAACTATAGCAGGCATTATATGACTGTGGAGTTTAGCATGCATCAAAGAGAAAGCAGAAGACACAAAGCACTGTGACATTAACCGCCACCTAGGTGCAGTCCTTGCTGTGTGCTTCTCTGTGCAGAGACCTACCATTACTGACTGCATTACAGAATGCCTCTGACAGCAAGCTGAACTGATCCAGGTTCCTAATAACTTTACATTCACGCACTTCATATTCCACACATAATGGCTGTGTCTGTGGAGTGTAGTCCTTGGCAATCCACCAGTTCTCAGCCTGTGGTGGGAATAAATGACTTTGCCACTGCAGAGAAGAGATAGTGTGTAGGAGAAAAAGAACACGTAAAATCTTATCATTGTTGCACTTTGACCAGGGCTGCCAAAGAAAAAGCTGTGTGCAAGGCCACCGTGGAGAATAGCCAGGCAGCATACCTGCTGTGCAGAACCTTCCACCCTGCCCCCCAACACTACACCCTTCAGATCCCACTCAGGCATGAGAGAGCTGGTCATCACCGGGAAAACAGGATGCTGCCTCAACTGCAAGGGTGCAAAACATATGCCAGTAATTTCAGGCACATAAGAACTGTGATCAGAAGAACTTGCCACCCGAGAAACCACCTCAAATTGGGATTAAGCAGCTACTAACACTACACATGGTAGTGGCTGCTAACAAAAGATAATCTCTGAAAGATAATCTATCCCCCTTTTATTTTCTGGGAAACGCTAGTAAGCTTAGGTAGCACCAAGTAGCACACAAGGCAATTATTTCTTCCCAGATATGCAAACTGGATTAAAAAGCCACGTCAACCCTTTTCCTTATTACTCTCCACTGCTAGCAGTGGGCACCCTTGGCCTTTCCTGCCCTCCTCCCCTCTCACCAGCCAGCAAAACCTTCCAAAGGAACGTTTACCCACCTGTTTCACTTTCTCCTCCCTGGCAAATGTATTATTTTGCTGAGTTTCTAGCACTTCAACACCATAAACGGCTTTGGAATTGGCTTCTCTCTCTTGTGCACCTGCATCATCAATGTCGTCAGCAAGAGAGATGTGCACGGCTTGAGGAACATGTTTGTGTCAGAAAGCGGCTGCAGAGCCTTAGGGAGAGCACAGACACTGGATACTGATGTGATGCTTGCAAGCATCTTAAAAGGGACTTCAGAAAAGCAGGGTATTTCTGTCTTCAGATCACTGGGCTTTGGAGCTCTGAATTTTCCAGTTTCTCACAGGGAGATACCCGATTTCAGAGCAGCATTTGCATCTGAAACAGTCCCATCACTTTGTTCCATGTCTTTATATCGCATCTTACTGCACAAAACCCCAAAACTCCTGCAACTCTTTAGCCTACCAAAATGCCACTGAATCTCTGCAATTTCCTTGTTTTCTTTCTCTTTTGTACCAATGCTGCGTGACGTGCAAGACTGAATCAAGTCTCGCAGCGTTCAGAGTTTTCTGATCCCAAGGCTAGCTTCCTCGCAGAGGATCAGAGATCACTGGGGTGCCACCAAAACCACTGCCTGCCTCATGTTCAGGACAGCCGATGCAAGTAAGTCACTCACAACAATCCCGTTGTCCTTGATGGATCTTGCCTCTGGTCACACAACCTAATCTAGTATTCCCATCTTAAATACTACAGTAAAGAGCAGCAGAGACCAGGCTACAGTAAACAGCTGTGAGGCAATGGCTTCTGAATGAATACAGGGGAATGAAGGGCATACTTTTACTAGCATTGTTTTCTGATATTTTTTTCTAATTTTGAAACAATCACTGTTCTGGGAAAAAAAGGCAAGGAGGTGTCTCAGACAAGATGAACACATGACATAGCAAGAGCTAGGGCAGATGATACAGGCTGTGACACTTGCAACATACTGTTCCAGGGGTTTTTGTGGATATTAGCAGCAGTTTTATAATGCTCTAATACATTATGTATACTATGATGCACTCAACACACTAATTATATTGTAAGGAATAAATGTAAGGACAAAACTGTGCAAGAAAGGAAAGAGAAATTTAAGACAACACCTAGGTCCCCTTCGCTCCTTGAGGCTCATGTAGGTCTTCTGACACCCAGAGTCCTCATAACATCCATAATGCAGAATTGGGCCCCATGACAGCAGCTTAACAAGGCACTTAGCATGTGTCAACTCCCAGAGTTAGGTTTTCACACCCAATGCATCATGCAAGGAGGATAATTATACTCCTGGGAGACTACCAGTCTTGTCCTGTCTTCATAAGAGATCTCCTAAAAACAGATTCTTCTGCAGCTAGGAACCTGAACGAAAGACTAATTTTGTTGCTGCTCTATATTATGACAGCTATAGACAAGAAGTTGTAATTTGGTGAAACTAGTGGTCACCATGACCTGGAAGTCCTGAATTGCAAAGAATTAGTCATAAGGTCAGCCCTGGAATAATGCAGAGGAGCAGTTCACCAGGACAAAAACCAAGGATCCCTCTTGGCCAGCAGTTCAGCATTCCTGAGAAGCAACATACCCCAGCAATTGTATTTGGCCGAGACCTAAGTACACAATAACAAGCTGACCTGTTTATTCAGCTGTTTTTGACACCCCTCTATCTTCAGACCTAATATTAGTTTGAATAGGATAGCATCCAAGTCTAGAGGGGAAAATTTAGAGCTGGTCCTGACTTAGCTAAAGCAAGATAGAAAATAACTACCTAGTTTCTACTCAAATTTCACCACTAGGCCATTAACTGGCTTGAGTTCTGTCTCCTTAAAAAAAGCCTGTTTTGGCAATGCAGGAGGCATCTGTGGGTATACAAACCATGTGTGCGTATGGCTGAATGAGGGCAGAGCAGCTCAGATCCAGGCTGGCATCTCAGTATGTTGCTGAGAGCCTCTTTTGGTTGGACAATGTGCTGTGCTGACACGGCTATGCAGCTCCCAGATTTAAAGTGATTCATGTTAAGCCATGCACAGCACAGATGGCGATCAGCTGCCGCTGCTGCAGACGCACCTTATGGGAGAGACCTGCTCCAGTGTCCCCCAGGAAGAGTGAGGTATTTTCCTAATGCAAAGGCAGTGAAAGCTTAAAAAAACCCAAGTACTCTACCTGTTCCAGTTCTAAAAACATCACCAGTGTTTCATAAAAAAAATTAAAAACTCTGTTAACATCTTGTCTGTTTTTTCATCTACTCATTTCCAAAGTGACATCAATGCCTTTCTGCTGCGACAGCACAGTTACCTCTAGCAAACTGAGATCTCAGAAACAGAAAACAAGGCCAAGATTTTTCAAGTGACTTCTGATAACAGATGGCCTGAGATTGTCAAACTAATGTGGGAAAATGAGGGAGCCAAAGGACTTCATATGCTCATGAACATGTCTTAAAAAAAAAAAAAAAAAGATGCCCCCCCTCCAAAGTAGTAGGGGAGAATACTTCACTAGAAAAAATAAACATTATGGAAATAAAAGGCTGTAAGTGTGACAAGATTTCTAAGAAGTTGCTCCTGAAATTGCAGTGAGGCTGTTCAGACAATAGACTGGGCAGCTTTATCAATCACCGCATGAAGAGCAAGGGGATGTCATTGGAGAGCCCCACGCAGGCGGACACAGCTGCATTTCACGTTACCTTTCAAATATAAAAGAACAAATCTTGGCAATAAATATCAACCTAACCATGAGAGGGGGCACCAGGAACCGAAAAATGCCAAGATACACTATGTTCACCAGAAAGCTCTAACTGGTACCAGCTTCTCTTCTTGCCAACACGGATCCATTAACACACCACTTAGACACTGCATCTGTTCCATATGGAGTATAAAGTCGAGTCTCTCTGTCAGGATGCTTAAAGTCCAGCAGGGGAGAGGCTCTGGCTATCTTAAAAACCTGTTCATGATCTCCTACAACTGGTACCCATGCATTCCACAGGAAGAGTAAAACCACCAGCCAAAAACTTGTGGGCTGCCTTTTAGCCATCAAAGCAAGAAACTTGCTCCTCCAAAACTTACATGCCATCAAAGCCCACAATGCTTTGAAAGCCCTGAGGATTTAAAAGGCAAAACTTAATTCCACATCTTAGGTTCTCATCAATATATTATTGACTCATACACAGACACAAAAGGAAAAAGAAAATATACAAAGAAAAAAAAGCTGTCATAGGCCTAATTGTATGATAATTACTTATTGTTTCACCTCAAAATAACAGAAAATGGGAACTTCTGTGTTCTGTGAAAATACCTCAGGTTTTCAGCTAAAGAAAGCAAAGAAACAGCCAAGACAATTACAGTTATGTGTGTTGTGTAACCACCAAAGAAAGGGTCCGAAGTCCAGGAACTACCACTCCAAAGAACTGCTGAGCTCTTTGAATAATATTTTTACTATGCAGTACAGCACAGGGCTATTGAATTGTCACAGGGAATCAAAGCTTACTCTCTCAGATCATAAATTAGGTGGTCAAATACAAAGGACAGACATAGGCCCTTTTAATAAACAACGTGATTTTTTTTCCTGATCTCATAGTTTTAAGGCATGATTTACTGAGATTTAAGGCTATAAATTTCTTTAATGTTATCTTTTAAATTCTATATAAACCCCACTCCTGTATCAGCACTATTTTTAATCATTACCATGGTGACAAAACCGTAAAGGTGCTCTACACAAGGAGGGGTTTACCACACTTTCAAGAACAATTTCTCTCAACTTAATTTTTTGCAGTTTTAAAGCACAGAAAAATAACTCCCTCTGAACTTTCATCATGAAGATACAAAAACTGATACTCAACCACAGATATTGTATAAAAAATATTCAGTACTAATGGACAAGAAATTCATAACCTGGACACAGTAAAGACCAGCAAGTGTATCATCATTCAGGTCAAGTATAACTTTATAAAACAGTCAATCCCTTTGCAATTAATAGGACTGCTTGTGCATGGAATTATCTATTTCCTGAAGACCCAGATACAACAATCCCTAGGAGAACCAGTGAAGTATTCATCCAAAATTAAAGTTTTTGAATGAAAGCCAACATTGCTTGTTTTAGAATTCAATGCAAAATGTTTGCAAATCCCAAATGACAGCATTGTTCCAGTTTCCCAGTTTATTGGGAATCAAAACATGGAGTCCATGTAGAAAAAAAAATTTAAAACAAAGGTAATGTGATTGTCAACTGCAAGTCAGGGGTGTGTACGCATTCTGGGCTGCACAAGCATGCTCACAGACAGCAGAATGAGGGAAGTGACTGCTCCCCTCTCCTCAGCACTTGTGAGACCACACATGAATACTGTGCCTGTTTGGGGCTTCGTGCTCGGCTGTACAGGCTCTTAGCAGCCTCGTACAACTTCAAAGTATACCCCGCATTGAGTGAGGAAAAGGGCAGCGTGGGTGGGGAGAGGACCAGATGATGTTCAAAGGTCCCTTCCAACCTAAACCATTCTACAATTAACACATTTGCACTGTCCATGCTAACAGATGGGTTAAACCCCTAAACAAGCAGTGCTACTCATTAGGGGACAGTTGAGGACTGGTTAATAGCATCAGTAGCAAAGCCAAGGTATAGGCAAGCCTTTCTAGAAGATCCAGGTCAGAGGTGCACAAAGCTCAGCTTGAGTCATGCTTCATGCTTTACCGCAGACCTAGGTCTGTTCTTTCCGTATTGTGACAGTTGAGGACATTCCCCCAAAGGCTGTCAACTGACACGTTTCATTGCTGCATCATTCAGCTAACTAGAAAACACAAGCAACCCACATCCCACAATGAGAGCAGTGTTCCGAGCTTACTATCAAGCATGTTAAAAAATGCAACATGCCCTGTATAACCTTTAGGCATATTCCCCCCAACAAATGTAAATCTATACCTGTACTCCATATCACAAGAGAAGACCTAAAGACCCCTGGAGAAGACCTCATGGATGTCTTTCTTAATTCAAGTGCAACACGGTACGACATTAGTCAAGTGGGTCTTTTAATGGCTAATACTTTAAGCATGTGGTGTAGTAAGGATCAACACTTTCTACAGAGGATGGTACCTCTATGTGCTGGGCACTATACAAATACACAGAAAGTCCTTAGCCAAAAGACAGCAAGATAGAAACAAGTAACAAAGTAGATGGATACTGTCTGGGAAAATACCAAAGGTAAGCATTTGCTAATTTGTGTGAGTCCCAAAATTACCAGTCACAAGCCAAGATTAGCTGTATTCAACCCCTACAGAAGTGGTTGGTTACCACTGTATCTAGCCTAGATCCAGAAAGGGCAATGAACTGCATGTGTTACTCTCTTTTGTATATTCACAGAAAGTGTTGTTATCTTTATTGATACACTGTTATGATTTATTAGCTTCCAAATACCAAAGATTACATATCATGGTTTCAATCCAACCTCCGTGGTTGAAAGGAACATCTCTTACACAACGGATTAATGATTTGTTTATGTTTGAGGATCTGGACAGTTGTTAACATGTTCTGTTTATTCTCTGGACAAAGATAGTTTGGCTTAGCTATAACCCAAAGGAAATCAGTATTTCTAAAAATAGGCTGAGGTGGCCAATAATCCTTTAGGAGTTGTGATACACACTGATATCCAGATTAAATGAGGAATTATGAGTAACCCTTAGTGGGAGGGTTTGAAATGGAAAACCCAAAGAGAAAATGACTACGTAAGGAACAGTGTGTCCCTACATCCCTGCTCTCTTCAATGAGCACAGTATTCAAGGAGAAACTCACATCTAAAAAGCTGTGTAAGCATCTTGACAGCTAGTTAGTTGCATGACACATAAAACCTCTTGGAGCTGGATCTAAAACATGGATAATTATGTGTTTGGTTTTCTTTTATTTCTGTTTATCTGTAGCATCTCTTATTATTCTCGGGGCTGCAGAAAGAAATTATTCTTGATTTTTATTTCAATGTTTGTCTCTGGAACAAAAATTATTTCCAGGGTGCTGGCTGGCAAATTGAATTCCCACAGCATGTTAATCCTTAAAACTGCACCACATAAAAGCTCTCTCACAGACCTTAGCACCTTCATACAAGACCAAAGGATAACCAGTATGTGCCTGAATCTAAAGAGCTTCCCCAAATATTTAACAACACAGCTATTCACTGGACCTGCCCATTTTCCAGGTAGTTCAGATTACATGCAGCATCTGACTCCCAAGGCTTGAAGCACAGGAAAAGGAGCCAGAAGGACATTGGCAGAGTATGAATCTGCTCCCACAACTGTAATTTAAGTAGTCGTGTTTTAAGATCAAGGGGGGCAATCCCCACTGCTGGAAACTCTTGAAATATCAGTTTGCCATCTGTAAAACAGGTTTGTGCAGGGGAGGGGAAGTGAAGGTCTCCTGCTCCACCGCCATCTAGTGCCTAGTACAGTGGGGCTCTGGGTTCACCTGGACCCCCCTAAATGCTGCCACCACACAAGTACAAACAATAGCAAGTTCATCTCTGTTGAATGTTTTCCCCTGAGTAACTGTTTCAGCTATCTGCACCAGTTTGCATCTGTGTTCTACATGCCCACAGAAATGTTTTGACCTATTATTTGTAAGACCACTGGACAAATATATCATTCATCAGCACAACCACCCAATTATAATACAGCTGCAGCGATCTCACTGCCAGCTGGTGCTTTGTGTAAATGACCCATTCCAGAAGAATAGGCTTCCTGTTTTTTTGTGGGTTCCCTCCCTACCTGCTTAATCATCAAACCATACAAATTATGGAGTGAGATGAACCTTGGCACCTGGCTCTTAAAGTCATAGGCTATGGTGCAAGTAAAGTTATAAACTTCACTAAGGTAGACCACATAACTACAATCCTCCACTCTACTTCTAGGCACTTGTCTTGTCTCTCAGTTCTGTTGTGATTTCACTTAAACTTGCCAAATATCAACCAAAGTAAAGAGCAGAAAGTTACCAGGTGCTCTTCCTCTGAATTCTTAAGCAACAAACCCCAACAAAACTATCTCCATTTTAGCAAAGAGAAATTTGTTAGTGTAAAGTACCTGGGCAGTGACTAAACCACTGTTCTTATGGGAAAAAGCTACTTGCTATTCTTGGTAAAGGGAAGGTCTTTCAAATCAAGATAATGTTTCACTTGTTTTGCAGAAATGAACTTAATGGGGGTGGGGAGGGAGGCAAGGAAATAAAAATAAATCCTACTTTGCAACAAGTTAAATTACTCAGTTTCCCAAAATGAGAGGCTTGGTCAGAAGCACTGGAGAGTTTAAGAAATACTCCTTTAAAAACAACTTCCACATAGCAAAGCTCCCTCTCCATGAAGGAAAGGCAGGTGAGCAAGCCAGGTCATTCTGTCTAGGCTTCCCCCCCTGCCATAATTTAATTGATGGGGTGGGTGGTGGTGGGGCCAGGTTGCATCTTTACCACTCCTTACTTTTTTTTCAGAGTTGCACCTACAATCCTGATTTTCCCCTCACTGCAGGAGTGAAGTAGGCACATGCCACCAGCACGTTAGTACCACAGCCAACCTGGTTGGGCGTGAGGTAGAAAAAGAAATTCCATCATTTCTGTCCATACTTTCTCTGATCATCCTTGCCTGCCAGAACAGGAGGGAAAATAACGGCCACATGGAGATACTGTCTCTGCATGCTTTAAGCTCTTTGTTATCCTCAGGAGTTGCAAAGAAAGCAAGACTGGCTAGGCATTGTGTTAACGATACTGTCAAGAGGCCAAAATAAAGTGCCGCACCACAGCGCAGCCTTCTGCTATCAGCACTACTGTCCCATGCTCATTTAGTCTATCAGGGTAACAGGTTGGAGAATATGCCAGTGGTCTGGAAAAGGAGATCTCAACACTTGGCTCTTACTGATAAGAACCTGGATCCGCTCAGAATATGATTCTGCCAGATGCTGATGGTTATACAAAGCACACCAATACTGTAGTTTTGCCACACAACTATTTTGCAACTATCAATCACACCTACAACAAAACCAGTTCAGTGGGAGGGACTTCCTTATATTTTCACATGTGGTTGCTGTCAGCAGACTGAAATCTTGATAAGTTACACAGCCAACCTGGCCGACTTCACTGAAACCCTGCCGAAGACAAGTCCTGAGCTGAAAAGTTACTGCTTGTGTTTCCCACCACAAGACAAGAGAGGACAACCATATTCAGCATCTGGCCAAAACTTGTTTCCAGCTGCATCAAAGATCCATACAGATTCCATCAAAAGGTCAGCAGCTACAGTTTTTGATGAGGAATGTGCTGCTTTTTAGAGACAATGTTGTCACTGTGATCCACTTCCCCTACTCAGGGCAATAAGTCCCTTGTTCCCACTGAAAATGAGAAAGGGCTCGAGACCTCTGAAATGGAAACTGCCTTTAAATCCAGATCATCCTAAAGCATAAACACAGACTGATGCATAACAGACTGATGCTACTTACAATAAGCAACTCTAAAAGACACTCTTTCTCCCTAGTTTCTCAGAAAAAGAAACAAACAAACAAACAAAAAAAAACCAAACCCAAGTATCCTAAGAGTCCAAAGCATATGATTAGACTGTAGTCATTCTGTAACATATTACACTTCATTGCACAAAACCAAAACCAACCAATCTCTATACTGTTTAAATGTGAATTTACTGGCTATCTACTTTTTGAAGCCAATCACATGTTGATAAAGCGGGGCTATGTAGCAAGTTAATTTGTCCACTTCATTCACAATATGAACAAATTGAAACTGCATACATGTTCTGATTTAGGGTTTCTGTAAGAAAAAGACTTTACCTATTCAGGCCCCTTACAATGAAGCAATAGGGAATGCTAAAAAATATTCTTAGAGGCAGACAAGGAAGACAGTGAAGTGCAGAACTTACCTTCCACTGCAAAGAATGGAACCACTGATCCCTCAGGTAACTGTTTGCAGCCTGCAATAAACAAAAGTAAACCAGAATCATTACTTTCTACCAATGTTTCAGATCACCCAGCCAAAACTAAGCAAATCGCCCATCTGTGCCCTAAAACCAATACGGCTGCACTCACTGTATTTTTCTGAACTTTATGACCCTGGCTAACTTCACTCCCAGGCTCATCAGAGTGAGGAAAACTTTGCTCAGAGCTACAACTTCACATTATAACCAGTTTATTTTCACAGAAAGCAGTGACACAAGACCTTGCTGCAAATGTAAAATACTGAACCAAAACCTTACAAAACATTAACCTCCTATGAAACAGTGTCCAACCCAAAGACTGTGAAAAATCCTCCCTGATTTCAACCAGGTTTTGGTCAGATCTTTAATGTCTGTAGGACATTTGCCTTTCCTATTAATCACTGGGAGCAGAGTAAGAAGATGGGTTTACATTTTACTAGGAGGGGTGGTTTTTTTCCATACTCTAATTTCCCTTCTTGTCCTGTTCCTCAGCTGGCCCCAAAGCAATTCAAATAATGTCTTAGCTCTTTCAGCGATATTAAAACAGAGAGAAAAGCATAACACACACAGACGTGCAGATACACGCACAGACTGTTTGCAGCAACGGCATAAATGTTGCAATTATCACTCCCAGTGATCACCCATTTTTGTCCGTATTAAGCACAGCTGCCAGAAATTCTCAGTCTGAAGCCAGGTTCGTAGCCAATGAAGGAATAGTTCAACACTCCTAAAGGTCAAAAGGCTCGGTATCAAAAAATACAAAAGCATCTACAGTGACGTAAATATGCATGCCTTAACAAGGTGACATAAGTTTGAAATATTTGAGTGGGTAGAGATGCCCTTTGGCTTTTCCAACTCTATTTCATTGCTGCCAATGGGCAATTTTTACTTACGATTCAAAATGCTTTACAAAATCAGTGAAAATTAGAGGATAGTCTATAAATCCATGTTAAAAAAAAATGAGGTTCTTCACCAGTTAAAAACCACATACTTCTTGCAAATTAAAGCATCATTCAACAAGGTAAGTACTGAACATCCACACCACAGAATGAATTTAATTTCCTGACACTGGTTCAGTTCACTGATAATGGCAAGAATACTAGAAGTAAAAATGTTGTATGGTTAGCAAAACTATGTTTAACCTCAAGGTCAGATACTGATGTCTCGGCGACATAAATTTGGACTGATTTCTCTGAATTAAATGCAGTAATGCTTTTACATATATGCATTACATATTATTTATTTATATATTAATAAGAATCAATTGCTCCTCCAGTAGACCTCTAGGCAATAAAGCAGAATAAATCTATCATAAATAATCTTGGCTGACCAGAGTTTCAAAAAGAAACTTTCCATTGCATGAAGAATGCTGACATATCAGAATATGAATTTGCTACAAATGGATGCAAAAAGCATAACTTCCTTTTCTTTTCTTTTTCTTTTTTTTCTTTGTATGCAATGAAAAACTGTAAATACATTTAGAGTGCTGATCTTCAGGATATTTTGGTTTGCCAATATGTAATGATTTTCTTTCTGTTATTTACACAGGATTTTAATTATGTGTGCAATATAACATATGATAAGATAGACCTTTTACCTATAAATGTTACAGAATTGAATTTCAATTCAAGATACTTTATACTATATTTTATTATAATAAAAAGGTAAAAAATAATTTGCCACAAAAAGCCTGAAGAACATTTTTATCATAATTAAAAAGGCATGAAGTAAATATGCTTAGATAGTTCCTATCTTTGTCCAGACAAAATGCTTTTAAAGACCACCAGGTTTCTTTGAAAGACTCAATTTCAAATGGAACCTTTTTTCTTTTTCTTTTTTTTTTTTTTTTTTTTTTTTTAAGGAAAAAACCGTTTCACAGAGGGGAACAAAACCCCTTCATTTCAAATGCTAGCATCAAAGCCCTTTAAAGAATAAGTAAAACTGAAAGTTTTTGTAGGCTTGAGCATGTATACTAAGCAATAGCACCAATAATATTGCAAGTTACACATCCATTCCTTCTTTAAAAAAAAACATATGCAGATTGAGTACACAGGAGCTATGCAAACTAAGCTACTGTTATTTAAATTGATAAAATCCGAAATATTCTAGGGAGATGAAGTACTTCTCTCAAACAGGCAAAACATCAACCTGATTTAGTCCCTGGTCTGATCATTACATGACTTGAACCAAAAATGCACTGAAATCTAAAGTAGGAGCAAATGCTAAAGCCCTAAATGGGAACTGTTGAGAACTGTTAATTATTCTCCTACTTTTGGGAAGTCAGTAGCCACAGATTGTAAAACCACTACAAATAATTAGAAAATACTATGGGTAGATAGATTGTGCAACTGACTGGAGCTTTACATAAACTGGAAGACAGAAACTATTAATGAGGACAACAGCATCAGGCAGAGGTAGAGACACAAGTGGACTGCAAATACTGGAGGAGAAAACAAACAAAGAATGCTATAAAAGGCAAAACCAAAACCGGCAGTGGAAAGACTTGTTTAACTGGACAGCAGCAATATATAAAAAGTATTTAAAAGGTAAAATTAGCAAAGTGACCTGGTTCCAAGTATGGGACCAAGCACTGTCTACACATAGCGTTAGCTATTGTAGAGGAGAAGCAATCAAGAAAACTTGCCTCTGGATCTAGGTTAGGAGTTTGAACCACTCTAAAACTAGAAACCCTTGGAGCTCAGGCTGTCGTTCAAGACCACTTCCAAGGAAAACAAAGTGAACAAAAAAAAGTGGAAAAACAAACCTTTAGGGAATCCCCACACTTCTATTGATGATCAGGACCTGACGGTAAGAGGAACTTGGAAAGTCAATGGTCATTTCACCAGTGCTCTTTCCAGTGTTCAACACAGATAGACTGAATGCACTTAACCCACCACCTTTATCTGGATGGAGCTGTCTGACACCAGCTTTCCCCACTTCTCCCAGGCAGCAGAGACTAATCCTTTCAGTGCACCCTTCCGCCTGCCTGACTCCAGCAAGCTGCAAAACCACAGCAATGTGCAGGAAACGCTGGATCTTTTGCAGAGGACAACGAAGAGCTTGCTCTTGCACGGCATCCCTTGTTCCTCCCTCCTCTTTTTCAGGCTTACACTGAGAAAGGGACTACAAGGAATGTTTCTTTCTTATCAAAAGAACCATGAGCTTCATTGCATGCCAGGATGATGGAAGAGCCATCAGGCTCTTGTCAGTGCTCATCCATCCAGACAGCTGTCCAGCCGATGGCCACCTCTGCAACACAGTGACTTACTCAAGCATAGAGGTTATTGTGCATAGATTTTTTGAAGTTTGGAGCAATGAGCTCCAAGGTGTAAAGCAGTGGAGGGAACTGCAGTTCCTGGAGTCCAGCACTTCTGCACTGAAGTCACCATTTCCCGGGAACTGACACCTACTTTTTTTTACTCCAGCTGAGGGCATAACTTACTATATTTATTCAGCTCTAGGGTACAATAAAGAGGAGAAAATGAGACACAAAAGACTTTAAAACAGGCTTTCCTTAGGCATTCTGACCACACAGGGAAAGTTTTTCTTACTCATAGCTTTGCCCACACAGTGGGTCCTGTTCTACACCACTAATGTTACAGCTACCTTTCCAACTAAAAAAAAAAAAATTCAACCTGGAAACGTTTTGCCTGCTGTTGTTACAAATAGTCAATGAGATAGGAATGACATATAATGGAGATTTTATAACCTATCTATGTAAAATAATAGTTTGGGCCCCCTGTGTGTTTGGTATGTTTAGGCCCCAAGTCTGCTAAGAATTTTGTTCTCAAATGCAATGGCTTTAGCAGGATTCTGGGTGGCACACGGTCCAACTGATTGGAGCTTCTTGCACAATCAAAGCCTCTCGTTGTTTTTTGCACAACTGCAATGTAGTAGAAAAGTACTTTAGAAAACAGGAAAATGTGGCAGTAAAACTCTTAGAAGGTGTAAAAAGATTCAAAGTACTTGTAGCTTATTTATTACTATTTCAATGAGGAGGAAGAGTATCTACTGTAAGAATGCCTACTGCAGGTAGTTCTTTTTTTTGAGATGAGTTGATCCTGCAACTGTGTTCTAAAGGATTTTATATTCTAATTTTTGGGGTGTAAATGTTCCGAGAGGAAAAGCCACCTGGGATCAGCTGCAGCACCAACTTTACTCATAGGATTAATTTCACCAGCTTCAAAAAGAACTCACAGGAGGAAAACTGTGCAAGATATTAAATACCTGAATATGCAGAGCTTTGGTCAACAGGAGTAAGTTTACATCTCTGCTCAAAAAGGGAAGTATTTTTCTCTGCACCCAAAGTACTTTATTTCTTAGCCAAAAAGTAGGAATACACTTTTTTATTAAAAAGCAGTGAACTTTTTAGAAGCAGATTTTCTTTTTGCTCACAAAAATAGGAAACTGAACACTTGTTTCATAGCATTACAGCCCCTGCAGTAATTTCCACTCAGGCAAGGAGGAGACATAATATGAACCTGCGTGCTGCTGAGAAACAGAACTCCTGAAACTCTGCAAGAAACCGACCACTCTAGAAATGATGGTGAAGATCTTTAGTTAATATAAATACTCACAGCTCCTCTGATACCAATATGTCTACGGCAACAAGCATCAGCAGAAAATTTGTCATTTCCACCACACCACACATGCCATGCCACCAAGTTCCTTCAACACTAAGTTAGCACTATGGCATCCCTTTTTACCGGCATGTGCGTTAACTCAGAAGAATACAAGAACAGGCTTGTCCACGTAGCAAAAAGTTCCCAGATTTTTCCTTACAACTGTGTCCTTCACACATAACCTCCTAAGAGATTTTGCCATCTGAAAAGGTGTGGCAATAAGTGGGATTTGACAATCCAGATTCTGTTTTTAATTCTTCCTGGTTTTATTCTGTTTCTCTTTCTCACTTACTCTCTGGTCAGCAGCACAGGGTTTTGTTATGCTTTCCTCTAGCTGATATTCATTACTGGGACTTGCAAAATATTGCAGGCTTCTCTGCACCAATCTATTATCAGCCACAGGAACAGCAGAGCAGAGAGGCTCAGGGCTGCAGGAAGTCGAACCCCCACGGCACGCACACTGCTGCCTCATGCAGACTGTACAAAACCTTTATATTGCTGATACAAACCCCAGCATTGCACCTCCACAACACAGGCAGGCCTGCAAGTAAAATCTGCCACTCTTCTGGCTTAACTCAAGGTACAGACAGAATTACTGGTAATTGCTAGAAATGCCGCTTTCTTCCTGAAAGTATTCCCCGTCTCTGCTGGATTCTGGTCCTTGCATGACCTCTCCACACCAGCAACATCAGCTGGAATCACACTTAAAACAAAAGCCGCGTTCTCTTTGGAGACTAAAATAAAATGTTATTAAAAAATCCAGTGGAAACATTTACCACGGGGACTCCCTGGCAAAAACAGCGTGCTCAAGCACCGAGCTGAACATGTGTGTAACTGCTGTGCTTGTCAAGGCTTCCTGTTCTGTTTGTTTTTCCTTCCGACTACACTTGATTGCAAGAAATTAATAAAACAACACTAGCAATAGGGATGGATGTGGCGGCTTTAGGGCATTTAGGATCCATCTGAAAGAAAGGACACCATGGGAAAGCAGGCAGTAGTGTCATGACTGAAATAGCAAAGCCTTTTTCCTGGGACTCTTCGTACATTTGGTGTTAAGCAGCTTGTGAAATCATGCTCTAAATTCTTTGCAATCTCTTTCAAAAGGTTATTCCAGTTATTTCACTATCAATAGCAGCATCCTCTTCATAATGATCCACACAATACCATAACTGCTCATTGTGCTTTACGAACAGAGAGCAGAAGAGCAGAAGTTCAGCCCAGCTCAAGGAGGCCCAGCTATTACTGACACTAAAGAGCTCCCACTTCTTCAAAGGCTAAATTTAGCTCCTATTTCCTGGCCTAAAGAGCTTGTGGCCTATAAGCCAGCTTCAGCAACACCTTCTTTCACACCTGCTATCCCAACTGTAGGAAAGAAAAAAAAAAAGTCTGTGAGAGTTGACTGCTGCTCATCAGAAGGACCAGTGACCACATCATTTGGCAGGAGGAAAGAAAACACAAGCCCCCAGCATGTCAGGAGACCTGACTGTGCATGACTCCCACAGGGGACGACGAGAATCCCCAAATGCTGGGTGGTGAAACACGCACATGCTCAGGCAGTTGTGCTTATACAACAAACACTGAGTGGGATGCACACGCATGAAGACGACTTTTCGATGCGATCCCAGCCCAGATTAAGCTGTCTGCTGCCTGAGAACCAAATCCTCCTCTGAAACCCAGGTAGACACGTCCTGTTAGAGTGATCCGATTTCTTAAGAGGAGCTACATCACCTCCGGCATTGCTTGTCAGATTTCATGTGTTAAAATAGGTTGGGATGGGTCAGTATTACTATGGGAGGACATCAGGATGATGTAAGGAAAGGTAATGGCACTCTTCCTTCTCTGACTCATTATTGTGCAGTAATAAGCCAGAAATAGACCTTGGTGACAGCAGACAGGGGGGATGAGAAATTGAACATAGACTCGGACTCTCTTGTGACAATTATCATGCCTAACACAGACAAATAAATGAAGGATGCTCTGACACCACATGCTGACATCCTCCCACAAGGATTGCTGGAAATGAATTTCCATCTGAGGGAATTGCCAGTTGTCCAAAACTTGCTTCTGCTTCAACTCAGTGAAGCAGAAGCTGGAATTTTAAATTTTTCGACAAAAGGAAAAATCAGGAAAGCCTGTGATTCAGAACTACTAAAATGCTTCATTTTATGTCAAACCATGTCAATAGTATCCCACAGTATTAAAGAATTTACAATACAGCATCTACAAAAACATATATCAGAATATAAAATTTAAATTAATCAGAAATATGAAATAAATCGGGGGTAGTCAAAACAGTTCATTTAAACATTTTGATACATATAAACCTCATTTAGATGAAGTTTTTGAAAGAAAAACAAAACAAAACAAAAACAGATTTCACCCAAAGTGCATTTCAGAAGATGCAGTACTGGAGACATGTGTTGGACTAGTTTGACTTGTTCCACTATCATACACTTCCTGATACCAGAGTTGGACATTACATCAGAGCATGCTGCTGCTCAGACTAGCAGGGAAGAATGATTTTATGAAAGACTGGAAGTCCCAATTTCCCATAAATGTATTGAAGTCTCTTGGAAATCTGGAAATAACTGAAGTATGCAAGGGCTCTTTTCTCATCATCTCCCATTTCCCAGCATGTTGGTGAACGTGTCTTTAGGATACTTAGACTTTTCAACACATATACTAGAGAATTTCTGCTGAACTCGACCACTTGATAAATCTGGGGTTTGCATCCTGATTTCTTAAGTGTACTAAACATAACTTTTAGTACTCTCTTGGATTTGTGAATACACTTTACAACTGTAAAAGGGAAATCTATTTTTATACTCCCTCCAATCTGACCACATTTGATGAATTGAGATGCTACCAAGGACCAAGTCATACTAAAAACATTTTTGAAGTTTGTATTTTCAATTATGTTGAAATTCCCATAGAGTTATAATGTAATCTGATCCGGTCTGCTCAGCCAGTCAGCAATAAACATAAGAGAAGCCCAGCTCACTCCACTTCTTTATCAGTTCCTGTAAGGTTACATAAAGACACTAATCTTTTCAAAGAAAATACCAAAGCATCCACACTAAGATGTTACTTTCTCACAAATGTAATTATTTGTTTGTTGGGGTTTTTTAAAAGAAACAAAAGGTCCAGATTAAAGTCTGCACACCCTACCAATTTCCTTTAAACTCAGCAGGGAACTGTGGGTTCAAACTTTATCTTGTTTCCTATTAAGCAGGCCTGTAAAGGCAGCTACCATAAACTATAGAATAAAGACTTAGAAGCAGAATTTGGAAAGGCAGATGTAACTATTCTAGCTCTTGAAACAGATATAAACATAAATACTAGCACCACTATGAAAATTTATGGAAAAAACAGACTCAAAATTATCACAAGAAAAAAAATCAGGATCATCAACCTTGACAAATGAGTTTCTTTCTAATTAATTCAATTAACAGATTAGGCAAGGAAGATTTCATCAATAATGAGGACCCTAATCTAGCTGTTGGGAAACAATGGCTTGTCTTCCCACCTTCACCCATGTCACACACAGCAGCGGCTTTTCAAACCTCAGAATCAGGACTTGGGTGGACTTGCAGCAGCCTGTCTGAAATTCAGGCTCCCTACACTCCCCGGTAACGCCTAAAATCAGTAAGTAATGTTGAGCCACAGAAATTCACTAGGCACTGAGCAGAGGCATGTATGTATGTTCCATGTGCAACAGGACACATGCCTGTGCTGCGAGGACATGTGAAAAGACACACAAATGCCACCTATGCACCAGGAGTTAGATGTTCTCTGGTCATCCCAAACTTACTTAGCTGCACCAATTTTAGATTAAAATGTGGGAATGGCTGCAGTGCCCTTTCACAGGGTTGCAAAACCCCAGGATTACACCAGTGAAGTAAATAAAAGAGAGCTCCAGAAATATACACCACAAAGGAGGTGGCCATGAATGTTTCCATGTACACCTCTAACCATTTCAGAGTGAAAGTCTATTTGCTATGTTGAAAATCATCAAAACCTCATGGTATGTTTATGACATTCCAAAACCATCCCAAACCCCAAGCACAGGAACCATGTGAAGAGCTGAAGTACTGTGTTCTCTAGGCTGCTGGTAATCAGCTCTGCGTACAGACAGACCCATCAGCCTGTCTGAAATGAAGGCAAAGGAGAGCTGGACCTAGCTGGACATCATATTAGCACAACCTAGAGTTAGTCATATTGGCTTCCCAGCTCAGAGTCAACATTGCTGTTCCACGTCTCTACAGAATTCTATAGTACGGAAAACAGGGACCAGCTTGGCACATAGCCATGGGTTACTGAATGATACCACTTGGGTTATTTTTCACGTGATCTGCAGGTAGAGCTGTTTCAGAAAAGCTTTAACTAAACCCTCCCTGGATATATTTGCTGTCACATACTTTATGGCCTTACAGGGGCTTCAGCAAACAATTCACCACCAAGAAATAATGAAATGCTGGATTGTGCACTATGGTGCAATGTGTACCATGATTCTCTTGGACAAATGATCCAGCAGATATGGTGATCACAGTCATTAGTATATCATTCCGTATGTTCCCATCTTTTTATCTATTGGACTACATTTTGTGCAAAAGTAGCACAGTTAAAGTAAGCGTGTGTGTGTACGCACCGAAATATACAAGCTCTATTATGATCAGTCCTCTGAAGCTGTTCATACTTTTTAAAGAAAAAATATCCTTTTTAATTTTTCATGAGTTATCCACCGTTTAAACCATTCTTTTCTTCGCATTTTCTGCAGAAATTGCTCACCCAGTCTGTTTACAGTCCTACCTGCATGAAATGCATTCCCACAAGAGTCATGGCTGTATATTCAACTGAAAAAGTAAATTCCCAAAGGGCAACAGATAACAAATTGTCTTTGAAACAATGTTGAGAACTATGGTAACAGTTAAGTTGGAGTCAATTGATTCTTTATAAGTCATGACTGCTCAAAGTTCTTTGCGGGCCAAGCAGCTGGGTTTTCAGTTGCTTTTCTTTCCCTACTCCAAAGTAGTTCCAAAGCTCAGTGCTGTGGAGTGCTTTTCTGTCACTAAAACTTGCAATGACCTAAGGAGTCCTACAAAGCCTCACAAGTGGATAAAGAAATCTGGAATAATGTAAACACAGTGTCTTCTGTTTTAAAACAACACTTAGAAAACTAGCATATGTAGCTATCCATACAAATATACTGAAATCTTCCAGTGAAGATCAAATATCTTTTAAAAAAAGAAACCTCTCAGTTCCAGTGCAAGTTATGGGTTTCCTATAGGAACTGAAGGTTGAAATTTTTAACTTTTTCATGCAGGAATAGGACTGTATGTAAAAATACAATTGTTCCAGGCTTGCATCAATGTGCCTTTCCACAGAGCACTATTTTGATGCACAAAATCAGCAAGAAGATTTAATTGCTGTGGCCCAAAATTTCCATTCTGACTTTCAAACAACATGAAGAAGTTTCAGAAGTATCATCCCGAGCAAATTTTCTGGTGGTTAGATAATTTGACAGCACTGAGTTCTCTGTCTTTTCTGAGTCCATCTAATTAAGATTTCATGCATAGCAAACAGAAGTTAAAGGAGATTCATAGTATGAGAGAAAGAAAATTGTAATTCTGTGTTTACTGTACCTGCAGTAAGACAGTACCCCCTGGGATTGTGAGCTGTAAACAGTACTTAGGGGCATTCTCCCAGGAGAGCAGTTGAACATCTTCAATAGCACTGTAGGAAATGGAGTTTTCCATGTACCCAGTTGGCTGCAAGAAAACAAAGGAGAGTAAAAAAAAATGTTTACTTAGTCATCAGAAGTTTCACAATTTCAAAGTAAGAACAGCACTATCAAATTTACTCTTGGTGTTGAAAATATCTGCAAAATATCTAATTGGAAAGCAGAAGTCCTATACAGGCCATTCAACAGAGAGATTCATCTAGCCGCCTTCATTCAACTTGTTCAAGTGTTAAGATCATTCACATAAAAGTAAAACCAGGCCAGACCTAGTTGCCTGAAATACAAAAATGTCAAACTGCATTTGTTCTAGACCCAAAATCAATGGAACCTAATTTCAAGTTGAAATGAGTTATGAAGGGGTCTGGCCATGCAGGTGCTATAAATGTGTGAAGAAGCATCTCAATCTTACAGACAGCAGTGTACTATACTGAGGTAGTTTTACTCCACACATTCTTGTTGTTCTCCCTGGGTGCAAGGTTGATCAAGCACATCATCAAAATCTAGACTGCTACATTTGACAGTGGTTCTTGGGGCTCCAATGATTCAGCCCTCAGCTTTTAGACTCAAGCAAAAGCACAGCAAAGCAACCAACCTACTCATCTCAGCCTATACGTAAGTACTGGTTTCCTGCACAGACTGCTGATGCCCAGTTTAAAGTGAAGGTCACAATTAAAACATAAATAAGTAACTGTGCTTTGCAATTACATGTACAACATAAATTGATAGCAACTAGGAAACAAACTTAAACATGAAACTCCTTATTAGTAACCCCGCAATTCTTAGGCATTACAGAAGTACAATTATCTCTGAGACAAGCTGAAATATAAATGTATATATGCAAGCACATGTAAAATTGTGTCCTAAACATAAATAAATACACAGATATATAGCTGTGTATCTATCAAGCATGTGTACATACACCACACTTTATGCAAGTCTTCATGTTTTTTAAGTAATTTGAGTATTTAACAGAGGTCCTCAAAGACGTCACTTATTTCGCTTTGCTATAGCGTAAACAAACTGATCAGTATTGCTATGGCAGAGAAACTATTTTCGTACAAAAATGATTAATCCCACCATGTGGATAAACCCTTGGGTTGGCCATGTCTTGCAAGAGAATAGAGCTCATTACATTTACGAATTATTTTCTCACTATTATTGGTTTACATATAACTTAAACTTCTCAAACTTACTCCCACTGTGCCCAATACATAAGTTATTTTTAACTGACAGTCTTGAAATAAAGAAGGCAAGGGAGAAACCACATCTATTTCAGGGTCAAACAGGGCCAACTCTTAAAATCACAACACAGGATTCCTGGGGGCGAGTGTGAAATAAGCAAATTGCATTTGGAACATCTCTGCTTCTAATTGGTACAACTTTCTTCCATAAGTTAAGTAGGTGGTATATCTGGAAATTGTACTTTGAAGTTATACACATCATACATGTTCATAAGGCCATAAACGTCATCTGCCAAAATGCAGTGATGGCCTTGTCATCCATCTTTGCTGCTACAAAAAGTCAGTTGTCTTTTCAAGAAGAAAAACCCAGCAAGCCAGGGAACTGAACTTCAGTAACTTTCTCAGTAATGTTTGTTGTGGCAGCATTCATTTTACACTAGCCCTCACTGAAAACAATTTTCACTGTCTCTTTAAGAAAAACCTTGTTATGCAGGAAGTATGATAAACTTCTGCTTATTCATTTACCCACAATATTGTTCTACACTAGTGACTGGAATCCCAGTGGCTTAACGCTGATACTGTACGTCATGAGTTGCCTACTGGAGAGTAATTATCTTGTTCTCACAGGAAGTCAAAGGCCCAAGATCCTTTGGTAATCAGCATTACAACACTCAGGGAAAAATATGAAAATAGCCAACATAAAATCTAGTATGCTCAGGAGGCAAAGTTATCAAAAACGTGGTCTGAAAAACTGGAGAAGGGAGAAATCCAGAACCATCCGACACAAATATAAAGTGAAATTAATCAAAATGATTTAAATTTCTCTCTTAAGAAGGTGCTGACTGCCCCTTAATACCCTCCATTAACTTCAAAGAGGATCTGAAGAATTCTCACAGAGTCTCTTCCCAAGAGAAGCCTCTTCTATACCTTAAACCATCCATTTAAACAGCATTAAAGACAACCGATCCAGTTCAATCACAGCTCTGTAGCCATACACAAGTGATTTCATCTCAGGCATAAACTTCTTCTCATAGAACATTAAGGAGAATGGAGGAACACAGAGTTCTGCAGTTTCCAAAGGATGGGAGGACTATCTAAACCATAATATGGAATTACACAGATGGTTAATCTCTCCAAATGAAAGCGTTATGCCAATGAGGTAGTTTATATAGCACTCATATGATCCCATTTCCATACCTTCTATCTAGACATACCACACACAAAGCTTTACTACAGTTGTTTGCTATCTTACTCTAAAAATGAATAGCCCAGATCTACTTTAATCCCTATAAGCAATGTCATATGCATTTTCTGTTTTCATTAAAAACTCGATGTTCTAGGAAGTGAAATATTTTCAATTCTGAAAACACCAGCAATATAGGCAGCTTCACCTCTGTTTTGCAATCGAAAAAGTCTAAAGAAAAGTGATTTATCACTGTGTAGAGCTCCTTGAGATTGTTATTCTAGATGCTGTCAAACACTGAAGACCATGCTCCCACATCAGGGCTGTGCAGAAATCCCCTGAAGAAGGAATGAAACAGAGCTGTCCTTGGACATGTAGGCTTCCCAGACCTCACAAGGCTAGGGTGCTCCTCGCAGGGAGACCATGGCACTAACGAGGTAAAGGTCAGCCCCGCACCAAGGTGTCCTTTCCCTAATCCCTGCGCACACACAGATGCAAGGACAGAGCGGTGTTCCCCAGTTGTGTTTTCTCAAGACCAAGCACAGTTCAGCCGTTTATCAGGAAATGGCCTGAAGTAAAACCACAGCCTGAGTCACTGGTTCCTCTTAAAACACAGGCTATTTTGACATTCAGGTATGCAAACATCGATCACAGTGAATCACTGTGGTCGATAAATAAGCAGTGCAAGTGTTGCACGTTCTCATGTTCCAGCTGGTCTTGCTTACACACACACCCAGAAGCTGCACCCTCACCCCCAGATCACTTCATGGGAAATTCGAATTAGAACAACATGAAAGACCAGAAATGTGGATTCAGAGATTTGAAAATACCTAAAATGAGACAGATCCTCAGTGGGTCACCATGAAGTATCTGGCATCAATACTAGCCTTAAGCAGCATTCCCACCTCCATCCACCCACTTTGCCTCTGCCCCTAGAAATATTTGTCTGGCTGTGGCGTCAGGCAGACCAGGGAACCCATCCAGCTTTTGCCAGACTACTTTTTAGCTCCTTCAGCCCCATTTCTAACGTGAAACAGAAACTAGTATGTTAACATAACTTAGAGGGCAGCGTATCATGGGGAAGGGAGTGAGCAGTGAGGACCTGAATATTTCAGTCCAATTATTGGTATGAGACAGTCTAAAGCTAAAGCATCTTTGAGCAGTAATACATCAAGTCCAGTTGAAAATGCCTTTATTTAAGAAAATAATAATTTTTATTTTTATAGCTGTCATTTTTTAAAGGAGATTTATACTTCTTGGCAAAGTCTGAAATCTATCAAATGAAGCAAGATAATGCACTTTTCTCATTCACTCTACAAAATTAATCTTGACTTGGGAAACTTTGGCCAGAGAATCTACATATGTCAGCTTACAGATTTACAGTTATAGTTTTAACTTCTGGCTGCTTGCTGTTGAACATGTTCTGAAAAACTGTAAGGGACTCATTTATGAGAATGAAATTTATTACAACAAACAAAAACCCTAAGTCAAGGAAAGGTTTTTCTCTTCACATTAGCCTTTAGCCTCGTAACGGAACATGCAACTTCTCCGTTGGGAAATCAGGTATGTTTTAACCTCAGTGAGAACTTTGTCTTTTTCCAGTTCCATAAAGATTTATTAATCATACAGCTTTGAAACAACTTTGTACCAGAATAGCCACACACCAAAACCTACTGTAAATCAAATCTATGGGGAATCCAGTGCTCCCAAAACTGGAAGAACATGTAGGCTCACGCATAAGGCTAGTTTTCTGTTAGTGTTTCTGGGAAAAGTCGGCAGCAGCAGACTACTCAATAATGCAAAAATCTGCCCACTTGTTTCCATGGGAAATTCTAAAAGGGAAAGAATAAACATGACGTCCATTGTTAATACGAGGCTTGTATGCACTTACTCATATAATAATGTACTAAATCTTCAGCTGCATATTTTCCAAAGAAAGCATCTAGAAAAGATGTAGTCTACAAATAGAGATGGTTATTTGCATTAAAACATATTTAGATTGACAAGTCTCACCAACACAATAACAATGAAGAATGATTTTCCCAATTAAATACTCCAGATGGTAGGGGGAAATGGGGCTATTCCAGACCCTTGCTCTTCTGCTGTCAGGTGCTTATTTGCCTCTTGGCTGCTCTTAACAATGAGCCATGCTGCTGTAGCCCAGGATGATGAGCATACTCTATTACATATAAATTCTCCATACCCAAATAAGATTCAGTCCTGCTGAGTAACATGTAGGAAGAGTTGATTGCTCTCAAACTTTGATGGGGGTGGAGACTATTCAGTCTGCACACTGAAGGGTAATGGACTCTGAAACTGCTGAAAACAATGGATGATTTGAAATAAATCTCTGTTAAGAGACATCCATGGCTCCAGAGAACGCCCCTGCAAATGTAGCTATTTCAGATAAGAGCAATTAACATCTTTGTTCATTAACTATATAACCTATCAGAAGACATTTATCAAGTTAAGCAATTAGTAGTACTACGCCATAATATGCAGTACAGTACAATTTGTCTCACTTTTGATATGGAAGAATTTACTGCCATGCTCACTTGTCATAATGACTTGAAAGAGTTTAAAGTCAATGTTACTCTCACAGAGATTAACGTGATAAGAAAACAGACAGAAAGACTAACAGCGGGGAGACACCCAACTCTGCCCCAAAACTGCCAAAAGGAATTTCTGAGCTTCCTTGGAACAACATTCTCATCTAATCCATCACACTTCCCAGACCCCTGCCCTGCCCCATCATCACTATTCCCTTCCCACTCCTCACGATAAGTGGGAGGTTTCATGTGTTGGACCGTAAGAAAAGACCTCACTTGCTCTGTGCATTGGGAGGAGGACTACATTGGGTGAAACGCGTGCTTAATCCAGGGAACCGTAGGGAAGAGATCTCTCTGGGGCAAATCTAAATTATTTCTGCTTGGAGCTGCTTTGTTCCCACATGTCTCCAAGTTTGGTAGCGATGCTTGGTGGGGTTTTGTTTGGCTGGTTTTGGAGCTTTTTGATACACGGAAACAAATTTGGACACAGAGGCCCAAATCTTCAGTGAGGTTCTACCCAGCTGAAGGAGCACTTCTGAGTGTTCAGTTCATTTCAGCAAGAGTTATATTTAGCAAAGAAACACATGTATCATGAAGACTTTCTGATGATGCCCATCATCAAGATGACCCTGTCTAACAAGCCCGTAAAAAATCAACCCTTTCTCTCTGGCTAGCTTAGCATGACAAAGGGAACTCCACTGGGACTTCCAGTAGCACTGAACGCTTAATCGGTTGCGGTGCTGGTGTCCAAAAAACTCTCTCTGAGGCCAAGCCTATGTAAGAAACCTTGTCTCTTGCTTTCAAACCTCTGCTAACAGGGATGAGAACATTCTGCAAGGTGCACCTGCCCCACTGCAGAGATGGAAGCTGACCGCAACTTGCCACTAAGGTGGTGGCCAAATCTGCCAGATCACCACCCACAGGTAGGAAGGCTGCTCCCAGGCCAGTGATCAGGAGCAGGAAGGGAGGGAGCTGTGTTTGACGCAACCTGCCAGACACAGCAAGACTTTCACAGACACTGGCCCGACTCACTTGCCAGGTAGAGCACCTCTGCTTGGAGCAGCAATTCTCCAAGTGTGCGCTGCAGCCTTAAACCCCTCCCAATGAATGTAGGGAACTTGAAGAGAACAATTACTATCCCCCACTCACCAAACTAGAAGAAGAAAATCTCCGTTAAGGTTGTAGCTGCATCATGCTTTTGATCATGCTTTAGGTGACACGAGAAGCCTGAGAGTTGTGGGAAAAGAGCTCAGACTTCCTGAATCCAACCACGTGAATCAGCTCCAAACACATCCTCCTCCTCTGAAACTGCAAAACCGATTCTTAGGAAGGACCATTCCTTAGCAGGGTTCATGTTCTCCATCCCTTTGCATTTATAACTGCACTCCATGACATCCCTCCTGGGGAGGAAATACTCAGTAACCTTGATGAGATGGGTAGGTTATCTATCAACCCTCCTTGAAATTACTTCAGGAAGGAAGGGACACCACCAGCCAAAATACAGCACGTACACACCTTCTCACAGAAGCAGCAATATACATAGAGTAACAGGGACGTACTGCAGAAGACTACACACGCATGTACTTCTGTGAAACAACTGTTACAAGGAATATTGGAAAATCCCTAACTTTTGGCCCAAACATGAAACACCTAGTGACTGCTAAACAGATCTTTGATAAGTCACCATAGCAACAATGATGTGACAGAAAACAAAACCTCATCCACAAACCGTTGTTGAGTCAAGGCTGCTCTATTTTCAATTCTCTTTCAATAAATCAGCCATGTCACACGCCATGAAATGTACCAAATGCTGATAAACCAGAGAGAGGAGAAAGGGTTGGGTGTAAGGATTTCAGACCAAGCCAGACTCAATGTATGCTATACTAAAATGCCACCCTTTAATGACTACTTTAACCAGAGGCAGCCCTGAGAGCTGGAAATGAAAGATCATCACCTGATTTCAAATACAAAGTTGGCACCTGGAAAATAATCAGTCTGTGAAATAACTGGAAACATGGCCAAACTGACATGTACCACAAACAGGAGACCTCTGTCTGGTTGTATTTTTCGGAACTGGTTTAGGTAATTGCAATAGCATGTTTCTGTTGCATATTGTCCTTGCACTTACACTGTTTTTTACTTCTGGTTTACAGATCTTCAAAGGCCTGTCATTCATTATCTCTACTAGGTCAACAAGAGGTGAAGAAGGAAACCACAACTGTTATCAGTAGGGTCACATCTGCTGTGCAAGGATCTGCACCTCCCATGGAAAATTTTAGGGTTTTCCAAACAGAAAAGGCTGAAGGCAGCTGCAACGGAAGCAATACATTCACCTCTGTCACCTATGCATATGAAGTCTAACCTGAAAGGTGATCCAAGTATAAAATACCGAATTGTTAAGAAGCTGAGCTATCCGGGATCCCATGTCTCATTAGAAATACAGAATTTGACTCATGGACTCCACAATCCTGACAGTCCTCACCACGTTCTTAATGTGCATCTCAGCTCATTTCTTACTACAATTTATTTACAAGGCCTAGAAATTAAATTGTTGCAAAACTAAACACAGTGTAAATATGCTATATATTAAGTTCTTGCTCTTCGTTCAAACAAGCATTCTCCAAAACTACTTATCACGTCCATGACTTTTACATGTAGAGCCTTGAAACCCTTAGACATTGCAATAGTCAAATGGTTTCCATTAACAATTTTTTCCTTTTCTTTTTAATGCACTTTTAACCCTGCAGTTCCCAGGACACCACATCCAATCTCAATCTGATAAACAAGTACAGGACAGGTTGTACAGTAACCCAACTACACTTCTGAATTCCCAACAGGGAATGCTCTATTCTGATCTTTTTTGGAGAAAAGATAAGCAGGTCTTGAGTTTGCAGCAAAATATTAATACAGCTGTCTGCTATACATTAGATAAGAGAAAGGACATGTAGCAGAGCCTTCAAAAAAGCTATAGCTATTCTGTTAATGATAGTCTCACTAAATTCTCACTGTCAGTAGGCAAAAAAAACCAGGGACCTCCTGAGGATGAGTCACAGCCACTTGGAATCACCTTCTGCTTCAGGAGGAGGTGGGAAAACATGGTTCAAGTGCCAGTGTTTTGTTTCACGTCTCACCTTCAACAATAATTTGGACAGTTCTACATAATTTTAAGCGAGATCCAGCTCTCATGTCTGCAGCAGTGATTTCCTCTTGATTTTGTGTCTCTCTCAGCATTACAGAATGACACTCTGACACCAAAGGAAAGTGTCCTTTTCTTCCCTCCTTCAGCAGGAAGTCTTCTGCAAAATTGTGCTTGCACACTCCTGGCCCCACCCACAACCTCCTCCACTGTTGGTCTTCCTCATTGTTTAATGACTGACTGACTGTTTGTACTGGAAGGGAGTGTTGCTATTTAAATAGAGGGTAACCGAAATATGTGTGATACCTCCATGGAAGGGAGATGGTGAGGGAATGGAGAAGGAGAGAGCAACAGCAGTGAAATACCAGAGTAAATATTTGAGAAAAGTGTCAGTTGACTGGTAAGCGCACAATGGAGAGGACGCAGAGCACCGGTTAGAACCTAAATTACCTTCATAAACTCCCTTACTATGCAAAAGAATACCATGAAGTACTTAAAAGTGACACTTCCTCTTTCATTTAAAAAAAAAAAAATAAAAAATTAAGTATTTAGCTAAAATCATAAAGGCATTGTGCTCAAGGAGAATGAAGTGGTATGAAACTGGCATACCCCATGAGCAAACTTTTAGTTTCAATACAACATTTATTAGCCTAGCAAGTTATTTTTCAAGAGAGCTATATAAGAGTGCCTAATGTGAAGCATGGGCACCTGCTTACAAAGGATGTTGTTACCATCACCTCAACAGACACGCTTTGAAAAGCAAAACAAAGAGCAACCCTACAATCAGGCACTGTGAAACCAGCAAACCCTTTTATCTGGGCGGCTCCTGAAAGGCTGAAGAATTCCAGGGAATTGCAATAGTCCCCCCAGAGATTGCAATGCATGCAGCTCCAAAGAGATGCATTTCCAGAGAAGCCTTGTTTACCAGACACTAATGCATCACGCACTGCTCTTCTCTCACACACTGTTTTTTGGAAAACTAAACCACCTTAGTCCTCCAATAACATTTTCTGTTCCAGCTGGATGATTCAGCCCTCAACAAGACACGCTTACTTATTTCCTTTGTATCCTCTGATAGAAGGCTCACATATGGGCAAAGAAACAGAGGTACATGCCCTCCCTGCTACTATTCGAAGAGACCAGGCAGGGGCTTACACAACACAACACAACACACCATGCAGATGCATCTCTCGGTGATGCAATATTGGAAGAAAACAGCTACTTACCCAACCAGAAGCTACTGATGCACATCTGAAGGTGAGAAGCAACATAAGTGTTTCCCAAGCTGCAGGAAAAATCAGATGGCTTTCTGGATTTCCTCTGCTCATTTACTTGGCCTTACTTACATTCTCAGACCATAAAGATGGCCACAATGCTACTGTTTAAAGGGAAAAATTATGTAGCACACTACCTATCAACATAGATATTGCTTATACAATATCACTTGAGAGTTGTATGTTCAAGTGAAAGAACACCCTCCCAGCAAAGCAGCTTTGCCTGCTAGACTAGGTTGACTCTCCTTCTCCTTTCCAGTTTCATATCAAAATCTGCTTTAAAATAATTCCAGCCTTTTAGACAAGCTAGACCTTCAGGTTGTGTCAGCACAATGGCTGCAGGTTTCACTCCCACCCTTGGCAATTACGTTCTGGTTTTCAAGCTCAATTACATTGTCAAGCCAGCTTTCCTGTGCATAATTCTGCAGCAACATCCTTGCCCTCTGTCAAGATTATTTTATTAATTTATTTACTGTCTCTAAAGAAAATAGCTCTTTTCTATAAAACCTCAAATATTGCAAACACAACTTTGTAGACTGAGTTTTCCACTCAGGGAGGAAAGGGCGAGAGAAGCATACCATTTCAGAGCTTTGACTTCAACAACCAGTTATTACTATTAGTCCAAGAAATTTCTGCCAAGGAAATCTGAATGGTCTTCAGTGAACTGTTTGCCCAAAGTTAAGCTAGCCACAGATTTTCCAACAGAAAGCTATCAGAAAGCCAATACTACCAAAGCACATTAACATTTAATGGTAGATCAGAATCCAAACCACCATGGACTTAGAACTACCACTGAGTGTTAATGACGTGGACTCCAAACATTGATGAAAACATGAGTTGCTTCCCTTCTATGGCATTTTGGGTTTAGCAGAATACAAAAGCTTCCAAATTACACGTATTTTTGAACTCTATACCTGAATACACATCATGGGTTTTCCCACTTCTGCTTGCATCAGCTTTATCCAAAGCAGGAATGGAAAAAAGGATAACCATTCCTGCCCTCCTCTATGTAATTAAAATCCATAAATACCACCACGTCGCTGTATGACACTGCCGCTGCACAGCCCACAGTCGTAACGGTGACCGAGGAAATGTCCTGCCCCCTCTAATTCACAAGTCAGGCTCCCTCCAGCGAAGGACAGCTCTGCGTTACACACCGATCCTGCTTCCTCTAACAGCAGAGGTCAATGACACAACAGGCCAGCCCTGAAGTACAACCAGCCACTCGAACTGAACAGTGCACAGATTTTTTTCTCATCTTTCAGCTTCTTAAGATTGTATTTGATAAACTCAACTCTCACTAAACATGGCTGAACAAAAGGTATATATGAACGTACTGTTAATACCAGCTTTCTTCCTTCTAATTGCTTTGGCTACTTGTTACTACAGCATTAACAGAATCTCATGGCGCTATTATGTTTACAACTACAGAGAAAAATCTGGCTTATCAGAAAAACAACCGGAGCAGAATTAGTAGGAAGGGTTGAGCATCGAGAACACACCTTCACATTTTCCTACTTACATCTTCCCAGATAACATTTAAAGAAGAATGCTTAATACAGAGATTGTTTATCAATCATTTCCCAAGAGACAAAGGAACAGGTTAAATATAAAGCATCTTAAAATAAGGCACAGCATCCATGTTAACCTCTGAAAAGGGCCCAAGTGATCAGCAAGCTTCAACTAGATGATGTCAAGGCATTTTAGGGAAGTATTATTATTGGAAAGGAAATAGAAAGCTTGCATAATAAAGTAACCTCTGCCTTTTTCTCTAGCCTGCATCCTGCTGAGAAAGACCTTTTTGCTTTCTGTTTCTGAAAAATTTATAATTTAAAAATACATATCTTTCAATTCCAAATCAGGTTCTGCTCTTGTTTCCTTGCAACAAATTACCAGCTCTTACTGGAAATTAATAAAACAGAAACCAAAACCAAATTCAACACTGTAAACACTGTAGCAGATTATTTCCAAATACTCCAACGTTTTGCAAGATTTTGGATCACTAAACCCAACTGAAAAATTCAGAGAACAACCGAGAAATATGCTTCTCTGCTTCAGATTTAAGTTCAGAACCTTAACCTCAAATAATTTTCTTTGCAAAATAAAAAAATCAGACTCAGATCCAAAGTACCGATATAAAGCTTCGGTTTGACCCACATCCTAACACCTCCACAGCCAATCCTAATAATTTTCTGCCAATACCTCTCCCAAAGTACAGATCAAAGGCATTACTGTACATTCAGAGCCATTCCTGTGATGCAAGGATTAGGCATGAAGAAAGAGCGTCATATTTTCAAAGGTGCAACTGCATATAAGCGTATCTTATGCATATCAGAGCATTACGAGCTCAGCCACAAACACCAGTGCTAGATAAACCGCAACTCTGAAATTCTTGTTGTCTCCCATTTTCTTTTTTATCTCATCTATGCACACCGTCTCTACACGCCCAGTTACAAGGAAGATATACCTACTCATCAGCCCCTCTATGCTTTTATTTTTATTAATATTTTCATCAGTATTTTCAGTTGCTTTCCAGTATATCATTCATTCAGGAGGTTATTACATGGAGCTGGAAACACAATGTTCCAGCCTGCTGCTGTGACCCCTGCAAGAGGCAGCGATGCAGCAGTAATGCCTCAATGGCAGCAGATGTACTGTAGATGTCACTGAATTCTAACAGCACTTCTTAAAAACACAGCCCGCACATCTAATCCCAGAAGTATCTAGCATTAGATTAAATATACTGTTGCTAGTCTAGAAGCATTATACCTGACCCTAAATATACAGCTGCAGATGCACACAAGATTCAACAACATTGCATAGAGAGTACTGCCTTCAGGATGAATGCAAGCTTTGGTACTTTCAAGAACAAAGGCTACACCATGAAGCACCAAATTAGTTATTTCAGTGGCCACACTAGGCTTTACTCATGTGAAGAAAGTGAGGCATAACTCTGTCCTTCAGTAACTAAGCAGCTTGAGCAAGTCATTAGGAAAACTGCTGGTGCACTTCATTTAGAAGTCCAGATCCTGCAGACGCATTTTGAGACAAGCAACCAGTGGCTGCAACAACCTTCATCACATGAGTAAAGAACTGAGACTCAACCCCTAAACTTGTCATCTATTCCCTCGCACTTTCATGAACACAATGAAAAGCTAGTGAACTGCAAATTACAAGTCAATGCAAAACTCACTGGATGAGGTTTTGAAGACATCAGACTAGACAATCACAATGTTTCTTCTCAGGCGTTAAAAACTACAGTCCTTGACTAATGCTGCACCCATTCTGTTTTCCTAGCAGGAAAAAATCATACTAGGACAAAGAAGAATGGCAACTGTATTGTCCTTCCTGAGAACTAAGTACCACAGGCTCTCAACACTGCCACGACAAATACACAGAGCTATTGACAAGGCACGTTATGAGAACTGTCCATCAGCCTTACCAGACACGAAAGCATAAATAGCCATGTCAGACCATTATAATGTTGGATGAGAAGAGCTGAAGATAACACTTCTACTGCCAAAAAAACGGTGTTTAAGGCATACACACAGAAAAAAATCATACATTTCACTAGTCACTGCAGGATGAACGCTACCCTTGACTTTGCTGGTCCTCTAAACAGCATTCAAACCTGTTCTGAGTATCCTGATGCAGTTCACAGTTGCTGAAGGTCTAGGGGAAAAAAGAAATCCCACAGTGACTGAAGCTTTATGGAATTTATTTTTTCTCTAAGAATCTACATCACACAATTGCTCTCCACAACACCTAATTAAAATGCCTTTGAAATGACAATTCTACATGAATCTTGGTTGCAAGCTATCAGACCATTCCCAGAGTTGACTCCAGCTGCTATGCAAGCCACGCACAGATGATCAGCAGTTTCTACACCATTAGACTTAAGTTTGGACTCCTTGAGATCTTAGTCGTCTCATGAACCATTTCCATCAATTAATGTCATTCATTAATATGCACTGACATTATTTGGAGACAGAAATCAGCAGCTCAACCATCAGCACAGCTTTAAGAAGGCTGAGACTGAACCAGGCTGAGGATGGAGATAACTCAGGTGATGCTCTGTGACTAATCAGAGGCTGACACTTTTGTCTTGAGCTGTAACCAAGTCTAATGCTCTCCACAAAGGAAAGTACCAAAGATAAGAATTCAGATTACAGACAGAATTGAAGAGGCTAAAAGATGTCCCTCTGAGTTATGTAAATATGAAAGTAGAGTATATCTAGTATAGCCACATGCAACTGCATTATGGAAAATAAGCACACACTCCTATGTCTTCCTTTTTCTCCTGAATGGCACCAAAATGTTCTAGCGATATCATTTAAACCCTACATGAAACCTGAAAATTTAATAAGATTACATGAGTCTTCATTTCCCCAATTCCCATGAGCAATCGAATCAAACCCAGGAAAATCTAGCCCCTGGTGAACCAGATGCTAAGACCCAAAATCAGGTGCTGTGGTTTCTGTACTGTGTTCCAGTCCATTTCACTGTGTCGCCAGAACCAAGCCCAGTCAGATCACTGCCCAGAAAACAGACATTCATGTGGCAAAAGCTGCACTTCTGATCTAACTTGCTCAGCTGGCCAGGCTCATGCACACCCTGCTAACATCTAGTGCTACCCAAGTACAAATTCCTCTGTGCTCATGTTTTGATCCTAACAGAAAAAACTTACAGAATGCAGGATCTCAAAGTTTTGAGATCAAATGGGGTTTAGCAGAATTTAGACCAGGGTTTACAGAGTTGGCAAACAACAGCAGTACTAGAAGTCATCTCTCAGTGTTAACAGGAGTCCTGCCCTTTCCACAGAACCCAGATTCACTGGAGTGCCCGCAACAAAACTAACTCCATGCTAAAAAAGTCTGTACTTTATAAAATTCTTAGAAACACCCTATGAAATATTACAGGTTTTTCCTATAAGTTTTTTGTGGGGTTTTGTGTTGTTGGGTTTTGGTTTGTTTTGGGGTTCTTAATATTAATTAGTGCTGTATAATGCTCCAGAGGCCCAAAGCTAACGGCAATCACAGCTGAGGACACACAGTCACTCCGCTGCTTTTACCAAGATTCTGCAGTTCACAAAATACAGAACCTTACCAAGTGAACCTGTCAGTTTTTACAAGTCTCTTCTTTCACTACATTTATCTGAAATAGTATTTAGAGATTAATTTAGCACCACCCATCAGAAAAAGGTAAAAGCAGAGACCGAAAAAAAGCACAAAAACCCCAATCAAATAAAAAATTTGCCATGTTGTTCTTTTTTTCCAGCAACATATATCTCCAGCTAACAAAACAGTAAATATGCAAATCCAGTGGGACTGATCAGAAATTATGCCTTCTCAGATGTTGGCAAGAATTCATCAAAAAAATGCAACAATATCTTTTCTATCAGAAGAAGGTAATCTAGGACAACTTTATACAGCCACTGTTCAAATATAAGCCTTAAATCCCTGAACAGGGCAAGAACGCTGAAAAACTGAAAGCACTGATGTGGCAAATGGATGGCAGATCTTTTGTGCTCTCATTCTACAACACTGCACTTCATAACTTGTACGTAACTCATATTAACAGAAAACTGAAGAGCAAAACCACCATATGGTGACAAGGAGCAGAACTGAAAGTAGTCCCTTGCTAGATGTTTTAATCCTCTTCTGTTAAAACAGTGTGTTTGTATTATGCTAAAAAACAAATTATGTGTCTGCAGAATCAGGCTCCCTTTCCAATTACGAGCTAATTATTTCAATACTGCAAAACAGAAAACCCGAGTCATCTTTCCTGCTCCCCTCAACTTCTTTATAAAATTACTTTCAAAGAGCAAATGAGATTTCTCATTCCAGTTGTATTCCAACGTGATCAAGACTTACTCCTTCCAGCTCAGAACCTGCAACACTCTTTCATTCTAGGGACTATTAGAAATAAAAGGATGCCAATATTTTATCTGGCAGTCAAGCAAGCCTTTGAAGTTGATGTCTACAATGTCAAAAGACAAGTAACTACAGAACTTAATTTCTGCAGATGAACAACTGTTTAAAAAATCAGCAAGGAAAATGTCAGCAACACCCAGTCAGGATCTGGGCTCTCTGAATGTATTCCAGTAAACACTTCCACTTCTAACCAGAATGTGCCTGTACGCAAGGGTATGAGTTTGAGATAGTGACCTTAAAATACACACAAGGGAAGTTTAACATCCACTCTACACATGCTTAAAAAGAATAGGAAAAGAAGCACAGCATACTTTTCAGATTTCACTGTACATTTTTGGACAGTCTTTCTGAATGCTCGCTTCTTAAGCTCGGGTTTGCTGTGCTTGGCAGTCACTTTTGTGTCTTTTGCAACACTGCACACACACAAATGGCCTGTGGTTTCATGCTTTGCTTCCCATTTAAAACTAACACTTAAACAGTAGCTTTATTTTTGTTAAATAAAAGCTTTTTTTCTGAATTCTGACATCTATTTCTCTTTTTCAACAGGAGAGGGAAATGATTTTTTACAACTGACACCAATCATTCTTAGGAGTAGTATTTTGTCTTTACCACTGTGACTCACTAACTCTCATTCGTGTTATTCCTCAACTTTTTGTGCTGTGTTCCACAAAAACAACAACAGCAGGTAGCACAATGTTGATTTTTGGACAGTGAGCTCTGACGACACGTGTATTTTGTTTTTGAGACCCTGAGCTGCAAAGAAAAAAGCTTAGGTAAAGAATACATAACACAAAAAGAACCACTTTTTCACAAATGCTTATGTTGAGAGGAAAAAAAAGGAATCAGATAATTAAGTCAGATAATTTCCATATATGGCTGCAATCCATCTCCTCCTGAAGGCAAGGTGGACTTTTTTCATTATCCACGTAATAGCAGATGAAGCCTGTACAGTTAACAGCCTGGTTCAGGACAAGAGACCCCTCGTGTTTCCTTTGGGGTGTTAACAGGAGCCGGATCTGTGCATTCAGCTTTTGCCTTCCCCAGCAAGCTCAGGCGCCAGCGAGCTCCCCAGCCAGCAGGTACCCCCACACGGTAGAGCAGAGACAGCCTCAGCGACAGGCAGACAACTCCGTCCAGAGGGAGAAGTCCCATACATTTTACACAGCCAAGTCTCCCCATTCCAGCAATATCGGCTCCTCACGCCAACAAAGCAGCCAAGGGTGGAGGGAGACTTTGTATTTACTACTCCGTATCAGTGTTGTGATGTGCAACTTTTGAAGACGTTTCTTTGCAGTGACGTGGTCTGCCTTCTCACCGAAGATTATGCCACTTTGAACCGAAGAGCTTCCTCCCTCACATGGCCTTCCAGGACCAGTGAGGGGAGAGCTGAACCCTGCAGCTAGCACTCCCTAATTGCTTCAGCAGAAGCTGAAAGACGTCAGCAACCGGACTTTCTGCTCCTTATTCCCTGAGAAAGCAGAGAAAAATCTGCAGAGAGCAAGACTCCAATTTCGGGTTTGGTGTTAAAAGCAGCCTGATCTTTGGCCAGCCATGCAAATAAGATAAAGACTGACCTTGCATACAGTAAGCTGTGCTGCCTGACCAGAGCTCAGCAAGGGTTACTCCAGCAGGCACAATGTGAGTGAATGTATTGAGGGTGCTACTGTAATCTTACAAACATCTGCAGCTGAACACATCCCAGGGGGAGAGGCAGACCTTTCAAACAACCAAACCTGAAAAATCAGAAGTGTTTTAATTGCGTGACAACAGAGAGGAGCCAATCGGCTGCTAAGTTTGACCAGCATGTTGCTGCGTTTCTGGCAGCTTCACCCTGGCTTCCAGCAATCTATCCTGCTGATTGTAACAAGTTGCTTTGACCTTTAAGGCTCTTGAGGGTTTCTAGGTTTCATACACCTTCCTTTAGTCTGTGCCTTAGACTGCATCACTGACTACCCACAGACTTTCTTGCTTAGCTCATTTTGAAACATCTCTGACACAGATTCTGCCTACTCTCTTCACAGAGTTACTTTTATTCTCAACCAAAGGAAACCAAGTACGTCAAATACAAAAAATAAACTACCCAAACCCATTTGCTCTCACAGAGAGATATAGCCGCTTTGCCTTTATTTTGTATAAAATAGTGAAAAAGGCACAGCCCCAAACTTGAAGAATCTGTCAAAATAAAATCATATCATACATAAGATGCCTTATCACAAAGTAGCACGTGACAGCTGAGCTTAGTTTGTTTTCTTAAACTGCCTAAATTAACTTGGCAAAAGTAAGGACAGCACCACTCATAACATGGTATCGTACAAACTTATACTACCTGCCATTTTTACAAAGCAACCCTCCAGCCTGCAGGTTCCACATCCTTACAGGAACAGCTAACCCTAAGCTTCTTGACTAACATTGTCCACTTACCGGCAAAGAGAACATTTCCTTAAAAAAATTACAAGGGCTGCTGGGATTGGCTCTCCATAAGAGAGCGGCATGCTGTCAGAGCACAATCTGGGTATTAAAGCACCGATACCAGCAATATCTTGAATGTAGGGCACCCAGATCTTCCCCCTGCCCCCCCCTACCTGCATGCCACTACTGCTAATATTCCTGTACACCACTTACTGCCTTATGCCAGCAAACAGAGCCTCTTGTTTTGACCAAGTAGTCAACAGACTTAAGTGCAAATGAGTTCAATGTTAATAATTCTAATTCAACAGCAATCAGTCCATAAATTATACTGGTGTCAGCTTTTGATGAAGTACAGGCTACCACATCCTTGGAACACAGAAGATACACATCCCAACCACCAACATACATGGCAGTACTGACCATGGGTGCTTCACACAGCGAAAGCATGAAGGACGTTTCACTGTGAATTACATAAAGTGGTGGAGAAATAAGGGAGAAACATACCCCCTAGGACAGGGGACAGCATTCGCATTCGTGATCTGAAAGCTCTGGTTACAAACGCAACGCTGGGGCTTTGCAAAGTGACAGCTGGCTGCCAATGAACAGAAGGAAAGCAACGTCATTCAGCCTCGAAATCTCTTTGTCTATCCCACTTAATTTCTTTGTGCTAAAATCTTGGAATACAGCAAATACAAAGCACCACATATTTGCCTCTGTAGGAAAGAGGCTGGTAATAACCACTGCCTAGCACAATTGCACTCAGTATGGACTGTCAGTGACGAGAAAAGTCAGAACAAAGGCCAAAGGAAAAATTGGGTCAGGAGTGTTAAAGCACCTCTGACCTTGCATGCTGTCCCCAGTGAGCAAGGGATGGGATGTGTAGTAGTGGGAGACTGTATTGTTGATACTTCAGCTCTGTAGATAAACAGAAGATTTGATTCTGGAAGCAGATAAACATCTTTCATCAGGACTAAACCAGATACATTTCAGAGCAATGTGCAACTGCCTCTGATCCCTATCAGAATGTCCCCTTTTGATTTCAATTTCAGAAAAAGATCAGCTTATACACTGCAACAGCATTGCATCTAAAAACCACTCTCCACTTAGGCAAGCAAAGCCTTGGCTAACCATATGTGGGATTATTTACCTACGTCACGCATCTGTGTGTCAGTGAAACCGCTATTTCACTAGCCACTTTCTGAAAAAAAGGCATCCGAAAATTAAATGCAACACAACTCTCTTTGCTCCCCTACTATCCTACTGCCAACTCTAGAGAAAATGGGAGGTGTCACAGGCATCAAAGCAAATATAAAACCCAACAGAAAATATACACCTAACTTACATGCAACAGCGATCACCAGAACCACAAACTATAAAAAAATCTGAGAGGTTTAGAAGGAAATCACATACAACATTCATTCAGTTAGGAGAAGAAATGCAAGACAAATCTTCTAGAAAAAGATGTGTGTGCAGTTACACAGCATGTAGCACCAGGGTATGTAAGTAGTCAGTAACAGTGGGCACTTGTACAGGGAGTAAGAGCCACTTAGCCCACTGGGACTCAGAAGACCTTGCTTCCCCTTGGGGGTCTGTCACTGTCAGGCTGGATATTTGCTTTGCTTCTATGTGCCCCAGCTTCCTCATCTTATAATATGAAAGAATTTTCTTTGTAAGGCACTTGGAGATCCACAGATGAAAGGCACGGCAGCAGAACTAGGTCAGACAATGCCAATGTATACAATTATCTCTGCAATTTACGTGGCTGTAAAGCGTAATTAAAACTCTAGAACACTTTTCTCAAAGGTTCAAAATAAAGACAGGGTGGTTTTGATTCCGAAATATATGCAAGACATACATTTGCACTTTGGTTTGTATAGTCGCATAACAACTTTTTAAAGTAAATGCTGCAGTTTAGAAGAAAGCAGAGGACAAATCTAGGGATTAGCTAGCAGCTGTGTCATTTCCTATGACCTACCTACTACTTTACCAAAAGCTTAAAAAAAAAAAAAAAAAAACCAACCACCACACACCCCACCACACGAACTTCCTGTACTCTAACCACTGACTGAGCAAGCATAGTTACACTTCAAGAGGTCCTCTGAGTAGCTGTACTATTGCACAAGCCACTGCATACAACACCCAAATCCCAAGTTGTTGGTTTCCTCCAGTGCTACCTCACCATAAATCTAAAAATATGGCTGCACGTACCAGTTAGACTGGGCCAAATGGTTTCTCTTGAAAGACATATACAAGCTATTGGCTTTACAGTGGCATGCAGTGATAATGCAACATACACATTTCTTCCTTTCTCTTCTTATAGAATCAAATCCCACAGCTTTCCCTGATTTCAATTACTAGTAAACACAGCAAAAAAACCACCATCAAGGTTGGCAGCAGCTGGCACCTTTTCAAAGAGCATCTGTGGAGAAGCCCAGAAGTGACTGGCACGGGATCTCTTAGAGGTGGTCTCGCCACAAGGGCAGAACACTGCAGGAAAACATTTTTCCAGCCCTCTGCCCTCGCTGCACGCAGATGACATCACTCGGCAAGGCTGCTTGTGAAGTGCCTCCACCAGCAGTAATTCCAACCGTAGGAACATACCAGCCGCTCATAACCAAAATTATCAGGCTCCATCTCCACTGCAGCAGCCAACACCGCCTTTGAAGTGGAAACTGAAGCCCAAGGCTTTTTCAGTGTGTGAAGAGGGTTCAGATAAACAGAGGCAGCCTTGGTTTCCTGGAAGAGGGGACAGGAGTGAGAGAAGCAACGCGTGGCTGGGGAGGTCTGATGTTTGATTCAGGTCAGCACTCGGTCTCCACTTGCATACCTTTGCACGGAGGGAGGTGGTATGTTTACAAAGGGCTCTGGTTGCTCGCTGGAGGTATGACAAGGACTGGCATCTTCTGCTCAGGAAGTGACCAAGAAATGTAGCCACTTACAGAGGCAACTGTTGCTTCCTTCACCCACACTTCTGTAGCCGAGATGGTCCCCCCATCTGTTCCTCCCCCCTGGCACCCCAAATTGCAGAAGGACAAGACACAACAAATGGAGCAGAGGCTGATGTTACTTTCTCTTTTTAAAGCTGGTCTTACCACTGGTGGCATGGTACAAACTATGTTTTTAGACAACAATGTAAAACACAAAGAAAAGTAAGTAAATCTCAGTGAATCCTCCCAGAAGTTATTCATTTCAGTGGGCTGAATTTATTGGGGTGGGGGGGAGGGGAACAAACTGTGAAGCAAGACTCACCCAGAGCTCTTTTGCTTGTCTGTTATACAGACAAAACGATAGGTAAGGACATTTTACAGGCTACCGATACGGTGAAAATGTAGGAAAATGGACACAGATCATCGCATAATCTTTTGTACTACCCAAAGGGTTAATGCTAGTCTGGATGATCTCCAATTGCATAAAGATGATATACTCAAAATGAAAAGGCTATGTAGAAGTCTCTGTTGGAGCCCTAAATGTTAAGGGTTTTTTCTTCTCCTCTATCTCAACTATGTCAGCTGTTAGTGGAATTTATTGGTTAAATGGCAGCAGAAGACCATTTAAGTAAAAAGAAGCAACATAACCACAAGGGAATTTATTTTATGATTTGCAATGAGGTGCAAACCCTGCCAACCACTTTAAACAATCAGAGCAAACCTAATTTCCCTCACTGGAAGGACAGAGAGTATATAAATCAAGAACAAACAGAAAAAGGTCTGTCTCACTTCTGATCCACACAAACTTTCCTGGTAGCAACTCTGACAAGTTATGATATCACTCCTGCTTTTTTGACAGGAAAACTAAGGCCCAAAACAGTCATCTCTTCTTACAGAGCACATGAATAAGAAGGCTAAAAGGATGCTTTGCCCACAGGTGCCCAAGATGCTAGAAGAACTTTTCCCAAAACTTTTTTCCCAACAGTCCAGATGTCTAGTGCCATTTGGGACACAGCAGGATCCAGTGGCCTCTGCAGAAGGGCTCACGTCTACTGCAGGTTGTCGCATCAGCCAGCCTGTGTATGTCCTAGATACCTTTAAGCATATAAATGGCCCCTCACTCTTACGTACAGGTAGCTGAATCACATCCTTTGTAACTACTCTTCCACAAAAAAGTCATGTAACTGTGTAAGACTGCACTCCCCTCTTCCTCCTCCCTGTTTCAATACCATTAAACTCTAAAGAACATTAAACTAAAACGAAGGTGACGGAACAAAGCTTTCCTCAAAGGGCTGGCACCGGGGAAATGAAAAATAACCTGTTAGAGATGCAGTCGTATACACCAGCTGCACAAACCACCACTGAAATCCTCCTTTTATACATTTGGCATCTGTCAGAAAACAAAATAAGTAAAATAAAAAAGCAGAGTCTTTAAAGGACAGAGTACTCTCCCAATGCTGTTTATGGCCTTCCTCTTGTTAAAATGTTTGTTTGTATTGATATATTTAGATGGGCTTTAAATGCAAATGCTCCCTTCTTCCTGCCGATCTTTCATGCAGTCCACTGGTTACGTCTGTTAATATTTATACAAGAAACAACAACAAAAAATTTGCAGCTCTTGCAAACATGGATAACCAACACATTATCGTGTGTGTGACTGTGGTGCACTTACACATTCCTTGTGGAAGAGATTAAAAGGCACCAGACTGCAATCCAAAAGCACCACGCAAGACCAGCTACTCCGAAGAGCTCCAACATCAAGAAGTCTCCACTGTCCCATGGGAGCTCAGCAGCTTCCCCTGTGTCCTGGAGCCTGTGGTGCAGCCCACTGTGGCTTGGTCCCAGGAGTCAGCAGGCAATAACGGTGGTACTCTGCTTCGTACGCAGCCAAACGAGTGCTCTCTCTTAACGTCTCCTTCTGACTCGGGGCAGGACAAGGTAAGGGGACGCACTGATCTGCTGTCATTTACGCCAGTGACTGACTGACTTGGATGGAGGCACGGCATGAGTACATTACCAGGGAAGTTTGCAAGAACACTGCGGTCGCACCCTGATTAGCTACTTAAGAAAGCTACCTGATGTCATAAACATTGACTGTAATTCAAAGAAAAGGATACATCAAAAAGGGCTTCTTGCATTCATGCAAATCCTCACAGCAAAGCCTATACCCAGGACTCCTGCCTCTTCTAGACCTTTGCTTCTGTACCAAAAAGACAAGTCTGAAAAGCAAAACTACAAAACTGGGAAGGATCAGCACCTGAGCCTACAGCTACAGCTAGGAACCAACTCTGACCATCTCCACTCACGTCTGAACTAGCAGATTTGATGGTGCATGCCACAAGGATGGGGCGCTTCCCCACTAACCAATTCTGATCTACAAAGATCAGCCACCAATAGGCTAGGCTATCTCAGAGAAATCTTTTTATCTGAGAAAGGAGAAGAGTAAAAAAAGCAGAGGGCAGAGACCTCTCCTCCTCCACCCATAGCCAGGAAGCCTGAGCTAGAAAGGCATAGGTGGGTCCACAAGCAGAACCAAAAGGTGGACCTCCCACGCCAGGGCTGGTTGCTGAGGAACACAGGAATCATTCATAAACGTGGCTGTTCCAACAAAGGGCCTCAAAAGTGTGGTGACTGTGTATTTACACAGTTGCTTTATCTACTGTAGCTAACATGGCGTGTTTGCTTCGGTTTTTAAAAGTACAAAGTACCCACAGGCAGGAGCACCACAGCAAAGATAAACTAAATAAATAAACAGAAACCTAAAGAAAGACTCGCCAAGGAGGAGTCTTTACCACCTCACCTATGAAAACAGGCATTGCAGTGTCCACACAGCAGAGGTCCACAGGTGAATGGTCAAACCCCACTGATTGTCCTAAGAAGTGACCCCTTCCCCCAGAAAAGATTCAGGCCTGAAACATGGGTGATACACTTTTACATCTACCTCTACATTTTTGTGATGCTTGCATTATGGATCGCTGTCGTCCTAAAAAGTCAGCATCAAGAAGAGAGAAATTATCTGAAGGTCAGCACTGCTTATAAATAAACAAAGGAAGAGAGACCCACACCAGGAGGCATAGACATGTATTAGGGTTCGCACTTGTGCACAGCTGCCGCCTCTAACAAAAATCGATTGCTGCATGATTGGAAATGGCTACATGCCTGGTCTGAGGGCTAGTCGGTAAATGCACAGCATGGGTGTTGCTTCCTGTCCAACTTGTTGTAAAAGTTGTTGATTGGAGATTGTTTTTGTTGTTGTCCTTGTTGTCAGATGCTAGCAAAATGTTAACTAAGTTTTCTGTGTGAAAGATAAACAAGTTCAAATTCCATGTGTCAAAAATCCCAGTAGGAACTGCAAGGTGTTGACGAAGAACAATCAAATGAGCAATGAGTGTGACAGACAGATTAGACATCTCAGGACATCAGATTTCTAGGCCTGCAATTAACCAAAACCTCATCACAACTCCTAAATTAACTTTGGTCAGAAAAACTACCATTAGCCTGCAAAAGGAGAAGAGGGGGATAAAAGGGAAGTAGAGTGTGTATGCATGTGGAGAGTAAAGAAAATACCTTGGGGTAAACAGCTAGTTAAATTGATTACGTTGTTCATTCAATCTTCTGAAACAAAGATTAAAAACCCAAAAGAAAGCAGAAAGATTCATTTGTATTTAATGCACAGAGCTGTGTTCCACTCTCTGATCTATCAAATACTACCTAAGATATGACCAAGTTTCTTGCAATCAAACATTTTTGGTATTTCCCATTAATTCTTGATGACTAGACATTCATGCTCATTTCAGCCAGCAGGATGTAAAGGTGACCTTCACTGTGAGGGTGGTGAGGCACTGGCACAGGTTGCCCACAGAGGCTGTGGATGCCCCATCCCTGGAAGTGTTCAAGGCCAGGTTGGATGGGGCTTTGAGCAGCCTGGTCTAGTGGAAGGTGTCCCTGCCCATGGCAGGGGATTGGAACTAGATGCTCTTTAAGGTCCCTTCCAACCCAAACCATTCTGTGATTCTATGACCTAGCCATCTAGTACACAGACTCCTGAAATCGCCATCACAATCAGGCTTAGAAGGTATGTAGCTCCTCTGAAAACAGCTCACAAGTATCTTAACCCAGTCAGCCAAAACTAAAGTTACCCAACCAGCCAGTAGCTTTCAGAGCTTATCTTCCAGCATTATCAGTTTCCCCTCAATTAAACCAGGCTATTAAAACTTAACTGTAAAAGGAGCTATTCATTAAATTTTTGTCACATCCTTGGATGAAAATGCCCAAAACAGATGTGAAGAGTTACAAGATTTGCACTCACAACCAAACCAAAAATGAACGTAAACAATTATGGTACATTAGCACATAGCATGGGAGATTCCCCCTCCTCCCATCTCCCTTCATGCTCCAGTGCTCCCTTTTCAGAGGATGGCAGCTGTTAGCAAAACAATGAAGGAAGTGAGAGTACAAGAATATTTACACCAAGAATGTAAGATTAGATCTCAGCAAGCGATTTTCTCTCCTACTTATAAAGGCCAAGTACTCATGCATATATACACACACACACACACACACACACACACACACAAAGGATTCTGGAAGAAGAGAGGATCTTCAGCACAATTTGCATCCTTATGGTTATAGAAGCACAGATCACTCAGTCAAATATTGTTAGAAATTACTAGGTGTTCAAGTTCTATTTGTAATTACTATTTATACACTAAACAGTAAAATGATGATAGTCACCCAACTCCTGTATTGGTAACGCACATCATAATGAAGGCCACACATCCCAGTTGTGTGTGAAACAGTGGATAATTCTTCCCAAAGTTATTTCTAATGTACTTCATTCAGAGACAATGTTCAGAACCAGATAAAAGTTAGTGGAAATGGTGTAAATATGGACATTCTTTTGAATCAGAAGTGTACTTTACAAAGCATAATCTACAAAAATCACCACTGGACAGTTACATGAAAATAAATATTAAATAGATATAATTTTGTAAAAAACACCTCATGGCAATTTGTTGTACTTCAAAGGACTGAATTCAGTATGTTCCCAACTATCATAAAAGTACTTTTTTCTCCCACAACAATGTACTTTACCATCGTATTTGCTGGAAAACAAGCCTACTTCTAAAACGCTAAGACTTTCTTTTAATGACCAACAAAAATTACACATCACCAAATTTCCTGACAGACTTGAGCAAATTATGTCTTCAGCAACCATAAAGAACATGCATTTCTGTTCATGCCCTTCAATCTTCTCTACTCTTTGCTTGGTACTTTACAGTTCGTTCACATTAGTATTAGCTGGAGTTGAACATAATCCATACACTAAAACAGAAGTACCATTCCCCAAAAAAGTGTAACTTGTTGTTCACGTGCAATCTTTGTGCAAATCCAAGAACATTCCCTAAACACGGGCAGACCCACAGTGCAATGGCTGAATTCATCTCCACCTACCCTGAATTGGTTAATGGCATGGGACATGAAGAAAGCAGAGCAGGAGGAAGGGACTGGATTGAAAGTGATGCAGAGTGGTATTTTGAACGTAGCTGATGGAGGAGTTTAATAGTCCTGGTACATGAGTTTGCTGGGAGATCTATTATGCAGGTTGTGACCTTCATCAGCCCAGACTTTTACCAAAAGACATTTTATGAGAATGTCAGAATGCCATACCACATTGCAGCATTCACATCAAGTCCATTCTCTTTCCCTCTCTCACTCCTATAGTCCAGCAGATACTGGAATACAGAAAATAAATTTTCTGCTCATATTTCAAGGGAAAGGTTTCCCCAGAGTTCCCAGGAGATTAATCAGACATATATGCTAGTGTGTCAAATAAGCCTGAAAAGTTTGTCCATGTGCCTAGACAGGGTCAAAGACACAGTAAAATATTCCCTGCCCAAGCATATCTTTACTAGTGTGCTTAGGCCATGGGTGGTCCTTCAGAAGCTGATTTGTCTATCTGCAATAATTAACAACTCTTCTGTGCTCCTTTGGTTTTCTACTCATCAGAGAGCCCTACCCAGCAAGGCAGCAGTTCCTGGCAGCCAATGCTGGCACCGAAAGCAAAAAATACAGATGCCAATTTCTCAGCTCAGTGAAAGACAGTGAGAGTAAAGCCAGATAAATTGAGCTGTCTTTCTCTGAATGTTCCCGTGTAAGGTCTCTTCCCAACACAGGTCTACTGCCACCAGGCAAACCATTTCACCTTAGCAGAGCACTTTTAGAAAATAAGTAAAATCACTTCTCTGTGGACTAAAGCTTACAACATTGCATCATCACGGACACTGGACTAGGGAGAGATCCACCACACATTCTCTTTTCACACGACTGCAGATACTTATACTGGCTGATGATGAATATGGGTCAGTTTGGAGCCCAAACTCCATAAACATCTGCAGATCCTTCCCAACGGGCTCAGAACAGCCATTTGGAGAAAGGTAACAAGAAATACCTCCCTTCTCAACATGCTTTTAGTGGCCAAACATTTACCTATTTATGGTAAAAACTTCCGAACCCTTGTGTGGTATGCGGCACCAGGCTTGGAAAGGCAATACAGCATCCATGTTAGCAAGTCAGTGAGCTCAAATATAATATTATTTGTGTCAGACTTGCATATTACTGAAACTTTGCTGATCTCCGTGTAGGTAGTCTCAATGCAGTTTGCAACAATGAGCAATTAGTTTCCAAACAATGAATGGTAGAAAGCAACTCCTCCCAATTAAGTTAGTTCTGCAACAGTTACCACCACTCCAGAAACTGGAAGTACATTCCTCTTTTGAAAAAGAAACAGAGCTAGTTAGCAGTGTCTGGCAATACCCATGTTAAGAAAATCTGAGATTTTAAAACCAAAACTTTAGCTTTTTAGCTAAAAGGCTAGTACAACATGCCAGCTGGTCTTGGGCATTGTGTAGGGTATTTTATGATGAATCTACAACTGGCACTATTATTTGTAGCTACTGAGGCTGGCAGAATCTGCTTTTCTCCTCTGCAGTCCAGAGAGGAATCCTTAGCTTGACATGAGCTCAGGGAGATGATCCCTGGGACACAAGGTCATCAACCCACCTTTACATTTTACTTTCGTAACTTAAGGCTTGACAAAGCAGCAACCCTGAAAGCCAATCTGACATCAACAAGTTAATCCTCTCTAATTGCAGTGTTGCCTCCAAAATTTAATATATTACCTGATGAAGAGAGAAAGAAAAAAAAAAACCAAAACCAGCACCTTCTCACATGCACACAGATTGCACCACACCTTTCCCAGCAGTATAGTGCTAGGAGGAGTTGCGCATTTTAATGTACCTGGCATTCCAGCATGCAATCAGAGAGCCATGCCTTTTTGGAGCAGACTGGTAGGTGGCTTGCCATTTCCACGTGTTTCATTGCTATTTGGGTCCCAATGGCAAATGGCTGAAGAAGTGACAGAGCAAGGAGCAGAAACCCCCTGCTTCAGTTTTCAGTCATCCCTGGTTAGACTTGTTCTTCCTTTTTTTCTTTAAGGGAGAATTCAAGCAAAGTTTTAGTACTAAAAATTCCCAATAATAAAACTGTAGTTATCACAGAACACTAGTTAATCTATAATCTTTCCAGGAACAGCATGGCAAGAATATATACCTATACTGAAGTTTGTAAGGTCGAATTTGTCCTAATGCAGCCAGAACTGGATGAATGCTAGGTAACCAAAGCCGTATCCCTGCCGAAAAGTTTAGCACTGAAATTCACTGGGCTGATCAAAGCGGTTTTGTTTTTAAAGAGAATTTGGTGCTTGGAAAACGAATGTGATAGAGCTGCTTCTATAGCTTACATGAGTCAGCACAACATAAAATAAACCTCTGGCCTTCCAGTTCTTTATTTAACCTACAGCCAATGAAAGTGGGATATTTCTCTCAGGCAGAGTTGTGATCTAACCTTTTCCCTCCTCCTGCGTCCCATTTCTGCTTTACCTGTGCCCCCTCAACTGGGCTAGTTCAACCATTTGTGGGCCTACAAGGTAAATGGGATCAGGGAACTGATCCAGGCCAAAAATAATCCCCTTTCCTTTTTTTCAGCACTGATTAATTTCTTGACCTCACTCACCAGGCTGCCTGTAAACAGCTGGACCACCCAAGCAAATGATGGTGTGGGGGCGGGAATGACTGGACAGGAGGCCTGAGGAGCTTCAGCACTTACACAGAAACAACTTCTCAGCTGACAGCTTTTGTCAGTGCAGCAATGGCCTTTTTCACCAGCCTAGAAACACCTCATTCCTAGGGCAGTACCCTCCTCTAGAGATAAGGAGACCCCCTAGATTCACACATTTCCTTTTCTAAAACTTGATTCTGCTTTACTTTTAAACTGAATCTCATTTCTTTGCACAGATTTATACTATAGAGGATTTGCTTCTATTTATAGTCTGGTATTTTTTTATAAAGCACTTTATTTTCAAGCATTTGATCTGGCTTCACAAGACGTACTCAACCTGTTGGCCAAGAAGGAGCTGAAGGGCTGTGACCTGCAGCATCCATCCTTGCACTGTGTTAAGAATGACCAGGGGTATTTTCTCCCGAGCACAGACTTAGAGAAGAATGAACAGCCAAATACATATACACTAGATTTCTACATGTGCAGGACCAGACACTCAAAAATGCTGAGCGGCTACCAACTCCAGATGGCAACAATGCTAGTGGCAGCATTGCAGACCCTACTGAAAAGGCAGCCACCCAGTCCAGATAGATGCATGCACTGGTTTCCACTAATTGCTCAGCAACTCTGACAAGACACAAATTAAAACAAGTACTTTGGGCAACATTTATTATAACTAACTTCATATTTTACAGCTTCCATTGAAAGCTGGTTGAAAGTTAACTAAAATTTTTCACCACTTACCTGAACTGAACAATCCGATGCACTGAGGTCAATGAATAACTTCAGCTTCACATTCGCACTACTCAAAATACTGAGTAACTCCCCAATTCTACAGCATTTTGTCTTTTTTAAAGAATCCCAATTCAAAGACTGGGAAGAAATGGAAACACAGCAAGCTCAGCTACATGCAGAAGCACAGACAGCAGTTAACATCAGGGTATCCCATGCCATTCAGCACTGGCAGCCTGCTACTTCTCACAGCTGTGAAGAGCTTTGCTTAGGTAAATGACAAAAAAAGCAAGTCAAAGCTGAAACCAGAACACAGAGTCCATACAAAATGTGGAAAAGCAGTTATTTTCCTCTACAGTCAGGCCTGGCTGTGAAAGAATTTCAAGCAGCAATGACCTATTTCAGTGTTTTATTCTTTCCAAGCCCAACAACAGCTGAGAATACAGGACCTGTGCTACTCAAGTGATAAAGATGAGTAAACTCTCTATCCAACTATCACTAGGTTAGTCAACACAGTTCAAACCTGGAGCAGTGTGGTGAGATGTAAGAGCCTGCTTTAAACTGCTGTTGGAGCAGGTTATTGCAAAAGTAAAAATTCCTGAGGAATCTAAGTCCATATCTGCCCACTTTTTAGAGACAGCACTGCTCTGGCTCCCACCAGTCAGGTACCTGTGTACAAAACAGACACTACCTGGTATTTCATAAAGACCATTTAGACACTGTTTCAAGTGTAGCAAAGGAAACTGCTGTCATGCTGCTGATGCTTATCTCTGTCCAAACCAAAAACACAGTGTTAAATTTAACTGTTGTTCAAAAGCACATTTTAGCATCCAAACAGGAAACTGGAATAGTTTTCAAACACTTGTCTTACTTCAAACTATTTTAACAGAGAGCAGTTCTCAAACTCCAGTAGCACAAAGTAACATTTTCATAAAAAGTTGAGTGTTCTCGGAGATACATATACATGCTCCTCTATTCACAACTACACAGCCAACTTTAAAAAGTGCAAAAGCAAAGCACATCCAGCAATTGTTTCCATTCAAAATGCCTTTTGTAATCCAAACTCAGCGGGTGGTGCACATGGAGGAGATGGGGTTTCCAAGTAAGGATGTTGAATTAGAGGCCAAATTTGAAAAACATTGAGCATTCTGTAGCATTCTTTATCAGCATCTCCTAAGGGCTCCACTCTAATGAAAAACTGGACTTTTGTGTAAGAGACTAACTTCAGATTTTGGCCAAGAAGATTACCAGCTTTAGGTACGCTCGAACCATGAGCTAGGACACTTTAACTGCCATTCTGTATTAGCACATCGAGGCACATTCGGTTTCAAAAGTCTCTGCACTTGTGTATTTGTATAAAAGTCTTTGCATTATTTAATAGAGAACCCTGAATGCATATACACAACTGTTGCCTGCCGACCTACAATGAACTTGTAGACATGTTGATTTTATCTGTTTAACAGATTAGGTTTGCCCTGACAGATGGACAATGCTACTGTTAAATTAATTAAAAATGAATACCATTAATGTTGGATGAACATGAAGCAAATTACCTTTGAGGTAAGACACTTCTAAATAGGGGGAAAAGGAAAGCAGTTAATGAGGTTTGAAGATAACAGCCTCTAGTACCTTTAAAGATGTTTACTTCCAATTTTTCCTTTTTCTTCTGTTTTTCCTTTGGCAATGCTTTTACTAGCCTATACTCCTGTATTACCTATTTTATTTGTGTTAGCTAACTGGTAGTGTACTTACTCAAATTTATAGAACCTAATGGCAAGCCAAATAATTTCAAATGTCCCTTTCATAGAATATAATGTACTGGTCAAGATTTAGAGAACTATTAAAAATACAGCCAATCACTCCATTTTCTACCATTAGCTTTCTGTTAGCAAAAAATCAAATTAGTACCTCCTTCAGTTTCTCCTAACTGGCATTCTTACAAAGCCCATAGATCACTTCAGTTCTCATTCCCATTCTTCTCACATTTCTGAGGCAGAAGATTTAGGCTTCTGGGTAACATGCAGCTGGTAAATTTTTCAGACATCACTACCCACACAATTTTGTGAGTGCACCCATTGAACCATTGTTTGCAAGCAAGCCTTCAAAATTACTAACCAGGGTAAAAATTCTGCAGTGCCAAGAAGTCAAGCTGAGCTACTCATTTCTTAGTCTCCACAATTCAATTAGTTGCAAATACCACACCAGCAGCAAACCAGTGTTTCAATTTCTGCTGGCACATTACTCTATAAACTCATTTTAGTGTTTGGATTTAAAACAAGTAACCTCTCTCCTGCCTAAATCAGATATCGATACTTAGAAGTATCTTTCCAAAAAAAAAAGATAAACAAGGGCAAGGAGGAGGAGTATTTTATGGTCTGTTATTTTACATCTGAACTATAAGATCAATCGCTACTGCAATCATCAGTTTTCCATTTTTATATCCAACAATGGAAGATTAAATATGTGGTAACAGAAGAGAACTGTAGCTCTACAATGATACCCAAATATTAGAAATCTCATACACACTGCAAGCCTACAATGTAAAGAAACTAAAGAATAAAACTTTCCAGTGGTCATGCTAGGTAAATCAACCCAAAGAAACGAGGACCCAAGTTATTAAAAAGGATGTTCTTGACTTCAGCGGCAGCACTTACATGCACATAAGTCAGCCTTCGGTCATATATATAAAGGGCTATCAGAGGGCACAATTCACACTCATTTTACTGTTTATGATGATCAAGATAAAATGGTAATGGATGCAGAGTTCTGTGTATTTTGGCCCCAGATGTAAAATTAGCTCAGATATAATGTTTTGAGTTCAAGGTGGTGAAAGACCTTGTAACCCACAAGCTGCAAGGGTAGGTTACTGGAAGGCAGAGAATAACAAGCAGAATATCGGTAACAGCATGGAGTGTAGCAGTTTTGATAGCTCAATCCTCATAGAACTTTATGCCTCAGGATGTTCAATGAAATTTAAAGGAATTTTTGCAATCAATTTCAATGGCGGGCACAAGTGACAGACTGCCATGTTGTGGCATCACTTGAATATCTACAACACAACCAGCTTTTTATAGGTCCATGTATGATTTTGGTATTCTGTGTTTCTGCTCAAAATGGCTCAATTTCAGCACAGCATTTAATTAAATATATTTAAAATTACTGACAGATTTTTTTAACTGTCTTTCCATGCAACTATTTTGCTGTAATGTTGTATAAAACCCTTCTTCTATGTTTCTTCTGTGAGGGCAGGGAAGGGGAGGAAAGGACAGAGCTCTCATCTCAGCTCAATTTCTGGAATATTTATTTTCCTAACTACTGTTTTTCATTAATTTTCTTTGGCTTACACTGCTATGTCCCCACCTTTTAGACACAGTCCCAGAGCATTAGCAGCTCTTGGCCCAACTGTTCACCCATGCAGTTCAAGCCAAAATGTCAGTACACTGTCTATGGGACAAGCTCCACTGGTAACACTGATCAGGGAGGGCATCTAAAACACTTGTCACATAGGCTCTTCATCTGGCCTGTTCAGCTGCTGAACTGCTTATTAACTTTGCTGCATTTGACTTGTGCCACACTTTGAAAAAGTAAGAGAGAAGCTGTTAAACAATCACTTTCGACATCAAAGAGCCATCTGGCATCCCTATTGAACACAAATTAACAAAGTCTGTTTGCACTCCAGTTGTCACAACAGAATTTAGACTAGTGACTTGGTTTCAAAGGTGAACTTGAACAACAGATATGAGCAGGTGAAAGGTGTCATGATGAGGTCACCACCCTATTTCACCACAGAGCAGCCCCTACATACATAGCAATACAGCTCATGTCCTTCAGTCACATTTGGACTGAGTCTTGCATCCAAGAAGAAGTGATATTTGAACCTCCATTGCCAGTTTGTTCTTTGGCCTCTGATCTAAGTCCTCCAACAAGAATATCGAGAATTGCTGTGGAACCATGGTTATCTGACATTTTGTTTGAATTTTTAGATAGCACAAATACTTGGAGACAGATTCACAAAGGGACAGAGGTGATACAACTCTGCAGCACCTGACTTCCAGGTGCACGGCCTCCCCACATAATGCACACAGCACCAGTCCAGGACTTTGTCGCCTGGTCATAGCACACTCACCTCTCGCCAGAAGGTGCTGTGTGCAGAAGGCGCATTCCTAGAAAGAACAAAACCTGCATCAGATGTGACCTGAGGTGCACAGATGCAAAAATGCACTGGTAGTTTTCCTGTGAAATCAGTTAATTCCCTTACACCCTTGATGCTTTAACATCTTCTGGGTAGTTACAAGGAGACAGTATAAATAAAAAGAAAAAAATTCCAAAAGATGTAATTCAGCTGTCAAAAATAACAACCAACTATGCTGGATCCTGAGATGCACTAGAAGCCAGACAGGCAGCATCAATGCCAGTAGAGATCAATACTCCCACAAAATAGTGTTTTGCTATGCCTAGAAAGCAGAGGGAGCAGTAATAGATACCTAACACAAAAATACCCAACTCTCTTCAAGAATAGCTGTGAGAGTAGTAGCAATGATTGTACCATACGTACAAGTAATTACTGTCAGGAGTCCATCTGGATCAAAAGTTTGGTGACTGTTTTACTAGCAGAAGAATCTCCAAGTTAAAAACTGAATTTTGAGTTATGAGTTACCTCTATGTAATTCCCTTTCTTCTTCCTGTACAACCACAGCACTTATCGAAGGATATTTTTTTTTGTTTCTTGTTCTTGTACTATAGGAGAATTTTGATTCACCCATGAAATTTTAATTCAGAGGTACAAGCAATATTATTTTCACTGCAAAAAATCCCACTTCTCATTTTCAAACTATTCTGTGGCAACCTTTTTGTGTTTCCAATAAATAAAGTAAGATAAACAGAAAAGCAAACAAATATGCAGTCTAGGTTTCCCTCTCTCAGACCCTGATGAAAAGAACAGAAGCAAGCCCTGCAGAGCTGTAAAACCAGGGTTTTCAGGTGAAAACATGGAGATTCAGGTTCAAGCTTTGTTCTGTCCAATTTCCTGCCTTTTATAAAGTTCTTATTAGTGCACCAACAAGATCGTGCAGGAGGAGCTAATTAACTGTACTTTCTCACTGCTGCTTACCTTGCAATAACTTACCTATGTAGAAACGTCCTCAGAGCAGAGACTCAAAACCCAGCCTCCCTCCGTCCACAAGAATACCCTGACCAAATTAAATACTCTTTTTTAGATTACATCTTTCCCAGCATCCACTGCTAGAATTGCCCCCCATTACTCCCTGGCAGAGAGGGAACTTAAGAAAGCCCTACTGATGAGCTCAAACATCCATCTTGTCCTCTTCCTCCAGCACTGTCCATCAACGTATCTCTAGTGCAGAACCTAAGATTAGGGAAACACAGTGATTTCCCCTGTACTACTTTTCCAGCCTCCAGCAACTCATGGCTCCTCTGAAGAGAAAGAAATACCACGTAGATCAGTTCCACTACAAAATCCCTTAAACTACATTGAAATACAAATAAAAATTGGAAAAAAAAAAAGTAGGTAATAACAATCAAGGTCCAAAAAGTACGTTTGCAGGTTTGAACAGACTTTTATCATACTCCAGTTGCAAGGTCCTTATTCCTCCTTCTGCAGTAAAACCATCTTCAAGGCCAGAACTACAATAACCCTGGCACAACCTGGAAATTGTGTACCATGCAGTCAAAGGAACAGGCCACAGCTAGTAAAAGAGTTTAGACAGCACATCGAAAGGGACCATTTTGCTTTTCTATTTCTGCTCCCGGCTTGGGGTTGCTTGTTTGGAGTGGCAGGTTTCAAATGAATATGTCAATATTGACCAAGAGAAGCTGTTTTTAATACAAATTATTATTAATTGCTGCCTTTTTTTTTTTTAATTCCTTCTTCCTCCTTGAAATTAACTTAGGAACAGCTGATTGCATTATTACATTTCAGGTTAGGATTCTGTTCTTGAACAAGGGACAAGCCAAGTTCTGTGGAGTAAAAATAAATAATGCTACAGTTCCACCTGTAAAGACTTTTCTTTATCATATTCACAAGCTCAAACTGTAACTCAAGTTTCATCTTCACCCTGTAACACTAGTAACTCATCAACCACTTCCTGCTGAGCCAGCCTCTCTGCTGGGCCAGTTCCGTCGCACAGCTCCTGATGTCTCACACCGCAGTCACTCCTTTCTCCATCCAAATACTACGACATGAGTGTACTCATGTAAGTGACTACTGCACTGACGACAAGCCCACTGCAAGAACATTAGATGATTAATACTTTTATAATCTATTGTGCAAAGAGTTAAAGATTAAAACTGTTTTACAGGGAAAGAAACTAAGGTAGAAATAGAAAATAAATACCATTCTGAAGACTACATACAGGGTCAGCTGCAAATCAAAAATTCCTAGTGTATCACTGAGCTAAACACACAAAGCTATTATGATAAGACATGCGAACATTACTTACATGCTAAGAGATCAACTGTAAGTGACCAAAAGTAAATACACACTCAAAGGTTTCATGTTCAAGCAGAATTAATAACCAATTAACCTAAAACTGATTAATGAGAAAGGTGAACAGAGTCACTGCCTATTTTTGAGGAACCATGACTAATTTTTCTTATGTATTGAGGACTTGATGCAACATTGTTTTTCCTCGTGCATCTCAACAACTCCTTCTTCACCCCTCTAGCATTCTTTTTCATTGAACTCATACCTCATTTCTGGTTCATCTAAAATTAAATAGAACAGGAAATAATGAATAACGTTTGTCTGTTATAGACCCTTAAGCACCTGAGGAGTATGAGCTGGAGTTTAAAGCAATCACCAGGGTTGGAGCTTTTCAGGACCCAATTCCACTGCGTGAACATCGCTTGTACAAAAGGCAAATTTAAGAGAAAACCACACTGCTCAGTGAGCATCAGCCTCAAGAAGTAGTTGGGATTTGGATGGTAGAGGGACAAATCTGAGACAGTAGGGGTAGGGGCCCAGGCAATGTTGTTCATTTGTTTTTCAACTGCCTGTCAGGTTCCCGTGCAGGTCAATATCTATGAATCACATTCTGAGATGTCAGGTAAAACCTGATTAGTAATCAATACAATACAGGAATATGGTATGCCTGAAAAGGATTTAGCGGTCTTGTGTTTATTTCTCATACAAAAACTTTACTCTGTTTTCATTTCACAGGCAGGTTTACTAACTATAACTGTATCCTACAGTGATATAAGTGGGTGTGGCTTTTCCAGTAAAATAGGAATAACTTGGACTATCTTCTGTTCTGATCACAGAATCACCCAAGAAGTTGAAATGCTTGGTTATTTATGTGGCACAAACAACCTTATCCAAGGACACGTATTCTAGAAGGAAGCAGCCAACCTCAAAACACAACTGGAAAAAATGCCATGTCAGCATCATATTGTTTCCTGAACTGTTCTATATTAGGTAACACATTATTTTCATCTAGGATACACCTAAATTGTGTAATTACCACAACACCTCACCTAAAAATGGGAAGACGCCCACCCAAGGTCTATTGCTGTTCCAAGATGAAGGGAAGAAAAGGGCAAGCATATTCTTCCAACAGCACTACCATCTTCAAGGTTTTTTTCATGTCTTACCATAAATATAACACCTGAAAAAAACAATGAGCATTCAGACAAGACCCTGGAAGTGAGTGTGAGCAGCTGAAGAAAAGCTGTACTCGGTGGTGTCAAAAAGTGTAGTGAGAAGGAGAAGCAAGATTAAAATAATAGTGAAAATACTATGAGGCCACTGTATCAGACTGATCCACCACAAGGGATTAAGGAAAAAACCGCCCTGTGACCCTTGGCCTGAGCCAACCAAGGTATTGTTTACCCCACTGACTGCAAAGCTCCTCACATAGGCTGTCTCTGTGCTCTGCACCTGTACAGACACACTGTGGTATAGGGAATACAAATTGAAACGGATGAAACATTCTTGTCTACAGTACTGCACTGAAGACAAGTGATACTATCTCAGAAGTGTATGAAAATCTCAAAGGCTCCAGAGACAACTAAATTAGTTATTTCTAGCATTCAGGTCTGCCTCACATTAATCTATTGTTGCATGAGTTCAACAACAAAAGCACTACTGTGCTGCCAAATGTGAAAACCATACATTAAAGCAAGCCAAAGTTTTAGAAAAATAATTTTGTGGGAGGTTGAGGGATTATGAAACAACTCCAGTTTTGAGATCTTCCCAACAGTTAAAAAAACCCACTTAATGAATGTTGGATTTTTAACTGTCTGTAAAATAGACTGCTCAATATACAGAACATACATAGATTATGTATGTAGACCATTTATGTAAACAAAAACACGTGTCATTTACAAACAAGGAAGAACAGCTAAAAAGAGGTTTTTATTTTAAAAAGTCCTATCTCCCCGTCATTGCAACTTGTTCTCCAGAAATCCCATTTGCATGGCTTCCATGGTAACTCTGCAGTACTGCTCATTTTTACAAATAAGGATCCAGCCACAAAAAGAGCAGCCACTCGAGACTTATTCTAAGGCCAGTCTCAAAAGCCATGAAGGAAAAGAAAGGAAAAAAAGAAAACCAACAAAGTCCAGAACCAGACAACTTTATATTGTTCAGCATCATCAGTGAAAACTGTAAAGCTCTTTCAAAACAGAACAACAAACAAGTTTACAGAGTTAATAATCTCTTCCCATGGTCAATACACAAATACAGCCTCCTGCTAAGGTCCTTGGTCATCTGCCATACATCCGAGAACAGCAGCAGAGTCATATCACATAACAGGCAGGACCTCATTCTTTTGCTGGTCAGATTCAAACCCTACCTTAACAAAGGCTGTAAACCAGCTGATAAAAAGTCTGGTGTTCTGGAACGGGTTTTTAAAGATTGGTAGCGACTGAGAGAACCCTGTGCAACTTCCAAGATACCTCATTTATGGCATGCAGAAAGGTGAAAAGGCCTTCGGCCACAGGTAAACTACAAGGAAAGTTACACTTCTGCTTTTTATGTCTCCCCATTTGAAATACATAATTGTTTTAAATGGCCTCTTGGTTACATGTTGGGTTCAAACTTTGGTCATTATGCTCAGGTAATGAATCAAATTCCTCAACCATGTTGTTCTTAGCCTGTGTTTTTGCATAATTATTTCTTTTGTAAAGACTACACTACCAAGAGCCCTTCTGGCCATAACGCAAACACTGCTTGTCTCTTTTCTTCCGAAGAGGTGTTTCCTCTGACAGTTTTCAATGCAGGATCACCTCAATTAAGAAGCAAACTTTAAAAGCAAGGTCACTTGAATTTACTGAAACCACCCCATCGTTTAATGACCCTATATTAAGGGTGCAGCACTATGCACTATACTAAATCACTTCCCAGCGTTTTGACTAAGTTTAGCGTAGAACTGGATTTATAATTCTCCTGTTAACAAAAACATAGCCAAGACTCCCAAGACACTGCTCCAAAACAGCAACATGTAATAATTCATGCTCCCCCAACAGTTAGCCTTCAAGTGTTTGCTTAAGAGAAATTCTATAGCATGTTTTAGGTATTATTAATCTGAACTCAGAAAAACAACACTCAAAAAGGAGTCCAACCAGCAGCTATGGGGAGAAACACCTGCCAAAGGACTGTCATCATCTCACAGTGTCCCTGTTAACATTTCTCAGATCTGCCCAGGAGAAAATTCATCAGGCAAGTTACCAGCCTGCTGAGGAACTCAATGAAAAGCAATACTTCTGGGGCATCTCTGTAATCAAAATATCAAAAATTGGAAAAACACTCCCAAACAACAGTGTTGGTAACAGCTGAAAAGTCTTTACACACTTGAGAGTTTCTGGTCACTGTCAAAGTGAGCCAGACTAAAAAAGGGATACAGTTTAAAAGCTTTGTTAATTAGTAATTTCCACATCTCTGGAGGTTTTCACACAGTTTGAAACTGCCTCTTTAAATAGTTTTAAAGTACACTTGCCTTACAAAGAATGGTCCTGCATATTTTAAAAAACTTAGTTCTGTCACTTGGTCTCCCTAAGATGCTTGGAGTTCAGCATGGCACGCAAGCAACTCCTGAGCAAACCAGCTGTAGGTGCTGCCTGCTACCTCCCAGCATTTATACAGTCGAGTGACTTCAAACCTGCAACCACACATGTGATGTGCATGCGCTGGGGACAAAGAGAACTCAACATAGAGGTCCAATTAAAAAAGCCCTGTAGCATCTAAATCTATAGGTGACATACACTCAGGACTATCACCAAGATCCTACAAAATGGCTACAGAAAGGTAGCCTCACTGTAACCTGCACTGGCCAAGAGTATTCATTCTCCTTAAATGCCTGATTTGAGTCCCGACTGCATGACTGCCCTTTGGACACTAAACAAAGGGTATGAATTACTCTCAGCAGCCACTGAATTCAGCTGACAACGAAAGGATTTTAGCAGACAGGTTTAATTAGACACCTTTACAACAAGCTTTATACTGTTGAAGTCATGTAAGCTGACGTCTATCCCAAGTCTTTCATCTTGGATCAGCAGCCTGGCTAAAGTAAACCTGTCCACAGCCCAAGGAAAGGGTGAAGGGAAGGAGGAGAGACCAAATATTCTTCTAGTTGAGATATCAAGAAAACACAGAGATTTTTAATTTTGAAAATTAAACATTTACACTGTAGGCTATTCCCTTGCATTTCTCCACAGCATCCCCTAACAAGGCACTGAAGGCAGTAAATCTTGATTTCTATAGACCTTCCTTCCTTCCTTTTTTTTTAATATTGGCAACCTGCACTTGCGAAAAAAAAAAAACAAACCCAAACAACCAAACATGTAGAAGAGTTGCTATCAGAGAACATAAGGAAAAGTGATTAACCACTCAAAAAACATTGTCCTTGATGAGAAACTTGCTTGGGACAAAATAAGTAGGTCTTCAAAGGCTAGTTGGGCAATGGGTGGAAGTTTCCAAAGCCTGAACCAAGGGGGCTGCAAGGCTATACAGAAGTTTGATTTCTAGGGCGGCAATGCTAGAAGACATCAGGTAGTGCAGAAAAGCAATCAATTCTGCTGCAAGTTTCTGAATTCATGATTAGCAAAGCTAGTGCTGAACATAAAACAAAGCCACATGAGCAAGACCTGCAGGTCCGTACAACAGCCAGAAAGGGGAGAAGAGAGGGAAGGAGGGAATCAGCAGGGATCACATTTCAGCCCTTAAGCATCTCATCTCTTTGACCCTCTGCATCTGATTCCAAGCTCAAATGCAGTTCTGACGTCCAAGGTGTCACCCTATCTCCAATTAATCAAAGGAGAGCCCTGTTTAAGTAGCCCCTTCTCAGGAATCCTATGGCCTGGCCTGGAATTTGATCTCTGTCATAGCTGTCAACAGATCCACTTCTTGCTTCTCCCTTGCTTTTGTTTTTATCGAAGGCACCTCAGTAAGCCCAGAATGAAACATACGCAGACAAAGCAGAGGGATACTGGGGCTTTTTAGCAGGAACGAAGCACGGTTATTTTGCAATGGTGAGTAGTAACTAGCTCATAGAAGTGCTGAGGCCAGAACTGCTAAAGGTATATTAAATGCTCTTAAGTTACCACTTAAGACCATACATTATTCTTAAAAATTGGGGGAACACGAAGCTTAATTAAACCTGACAGTCAAAATAAATACCTATCAGGCTCTTGTTTCATGAAGCTTAGTGTTTTCTGATTTTAGATTTTTTGCTGCTTTTTTTTTTTTTAATAATCCATCAACAAACCTTCCCGCAGTGCCCCCAAAGGGTAAAGGATCTGATCTTTAAACAAACTGCCTGGAGAGACCAGTTTGATAAGCAGTGAAGAAATAATTATGCCATTCAGAAATCAATTTATTCTCAGGCAGAAATGTATTGCAGCAATTATCTTAAATATGGGTTGAAGTCCATGCAAAATCACTGAGCCAGACTTTAACATAACACTTTATTTCAGTAAAGTATGAGAAAGCTGACAGCATTATCAACTCTGCGTAAGAGATTAAGAGTGAGACTGACATATCTTTTCCAGTGACTTTTGATCAAAACATGCCTAATTGTGTAGAGGGAGGTCTCCGCCCCCTGATAGCTATAGCTTTCAAAAAACATCTTTAGGAAATCAATGCCCAGCCTTTTCAACACACACCTAACCTTTGTCCTGTCTTTCATTGCCTTGCATCTTAGATAAACACCATTTCTTTCCTCACAGGATACGCCCATCACATGCAAACTGCTAAACCAAAACCTTCACAGCCTGAAGTTATGAGAAATTATTTGAATTTTTTCTGTACCAGAAAAGCAGGAAATCCCCCGCTTTCCCCCAAATAATCTTCTACCCAAACTACCTCAGGCCGATCTAAATATGTACACTGTGCAGATCACCACAGCACTTTGTGGTCTAATCCTGCAAAACACCAAGGGCTTCCAGTAAAGGCTGAGTACCCTCAAGTCCTACCCACTCACAAGGGAATTTGAGAGACATAAATTCTGCAGTTTAAACTGAGAACTGAAGGCTAAAAATTAACCCTGTAATAAATAAACTAATAAAAAAAATCTGCAGGTTGGTCACATCCTTAATCCAACTATGCAGCTGCACAAGTCAAGCATGTGTACAAGAGGGATGGGACTGGATGGCAAATTAGGGGAAAATAACCCTGTTGTTTCCAGTATGGATTAAGTCAGGCTTAAACCAAACCATGAAAATAGCATCCTCAGGAACTTTTACAGTTCTTGAGCCCCAACATTCCATGAGAGAAACCCAGCATCGACAGAAGCCTTAGCTGTAAATGTTCAGCTCAGTACCAGTAACTCTCCTTTTGATGTTTTTGGTTATTTTTATTTGTCTATTGAATCAGAATCATCACAACGGGACAAAATAAGACAGAAAAGGATAAAAAAGAAGGCAGCACTGATCCTAGAACCAATATATTTGGGCCTGGTTATGATTAACTACTGAAATGAATAAATGAGATAAAATTGACGCCATTATCTCCAAGCTCATCATAGTCCCAATGTGAATCTGGGAGAGGAGACCTCCTAACTAAAGGCCTGAGCAACAGCAGAGCTCCAGTTGAGAGAAAAAGCAAAACAAAATGGAGCTGCCGACTGCAGTTCGTTCTAGCTAAGACTAAAGAGGGGGTTTGGTTGTTGGGGTTTCTTTCGTTTTTAAGTCAGTGAAAAAAGAGATAGCTGTGAATAAGGTTAGAACTAGTCTCTCAGTTTGAATCTACTTCCTGAAGCATTTCACTAATAAAACCTTTCACCTTGCATATCTCTCAACAGTTCACAAAGCAGAAAGCTGAGACCTACAA